>CM026201.1:32610697-32653197 GCA_014839995.1 Xenentodon cancila
CCACTACTACTAACACCACTACTTCCACTACCACGACCACCCCCACCACTACTACCACTACCAACACCACCATTACTACCACTACCACTACCACCACTAGTACCACTACCAACACCACCACTAGTACCACTACCACCACTAGTACCACTACCAACACCACCACTACTACTACCACTACCACCACTACTACTACCACTACTTCCACAACCACCAATACTACTACTAGTACTTCCATTACCACCACCAAAACCACCACCACCACTACCACCACTACCAACAGCACCACTACTACTTCCACCACCACCAATACTACTACTAGTACTTCCATTACCAACACCACTACTACTACCACCACCAAAACCACTACCACCACCACTACCACTACTACTACCACCACTAAAACCACTACCACCACCACTACTACTACTATTACTATTACTGGCAAGTTCAGATACTGTAACATGGAAAAAGCCCGGTTTATGCTTCTCCATTAATTCAGTACAAAGCAATCCCCCATCCCGTAGTCACTGGTCCTATCTCTCGAGGTTCTGTGTTGAGGTGGAGGTGCTGTGAAGCAGTTCACCATCAAAACGTGAGAGAGAATGAAGTTTCAGAGGAAAACTTTTGGGAAATCAGGAGAAACTTGTTGGCTGAGGTTTTTCTGCAAGAATAGATAATGTTGAAGTTGCAGGCACCAATTAGAAACAGCAAATGCTTTTATTGCAAATGCTGCATAATAAATAAAAGCTGTTCGCTGACCTCTGGGTGAGTCCGTCAGAATAGCAAGCAGAATAGCAAAGTGTCGGAAATTTTGCAACACAGCAGACCAATCACGGCCATGGCGAGCCACGTAGCGCCTGATCATAGGCAGGATATTTTGCAGGTTCACATTAATGGAGAGGTCTGCACCGCAACACCATCGATTTGACGGAAAAGCATAAACCGGGTTTCAAAATGTTCTTCAGGGACCGGTCCTGGGACCACTTGGGACTTGGGACCTAGGACCAGGGACCACTGTTCTTTTTAAATACTAAAGCGTTTGTGTGGTTTTTGGGGATTTTTAGGAATAAATGATCTTTATAGGATTAAAGGGGACTTTTTTTCTGATATGAATAAAATTTTTTTTTTTTTTTAATAACTCAGCTTTAACTGGGATCTGATTGGCTGAGGATAAAACTCACCGTCCAGCAGCAGCAGGTCTGGCCTGAGGACGACAAACAACACAGAGATGATCAGTTCGTGTGTCTGGACCCTGCCAGCAAACTTAGACATGA
This sequence comes from Xenentodon cancila, assembly GCA_014839995.1. Lineage (NCBI taxonomy): Eukaryota > Metazoa > Chordata > Actinopteri > Beloniformes > Belonidae > Xenentodon > Xenentodon cancila. Next base: position 32,611,972 of record CM026201.1, read on the forward strand.
AGCTGAAACTCACCGGGCGAACAGAGCTCTGGCCAGCGCCAACCTCATTCTCCACCCTCCAGAAAACTCCCTGGAACCAGAAAACAAACCCGCTCTACATGCTGCTCTACATCCATGACTAATGTGTGCGTGTGAATCTGGTGACTCACTTGGTGGCCTGCTGTTGCATTTTGGGAGCAAATCCGAGACCGGCCAGGATGACAGAAGCCCTGATTGAACAAGAGACATGTCAGTTGAGTCTGACTTTACATTGCTGTGATGTTGAGAAACTCATCATGATTGACAATAACAGTGTTCCCAGAGTCGCTGTCTTTGGACCCATGTGGACTTCCCAAGCCACCTGGACAACCCTAAATACCCGCCTACTCCTCCCACAGTATCTAAGAGGGGGAGCTGCCGAACATCATCATTCATGAACGTGCTGATATAAAAGCAAATGGTTGACAGTTTGGAGCATTCATGTGTTAACACAATACAAAGAGGGAACAATATCAGCAACGGTCTTAGAGAAGCAACTATGGCTGCAGATCAACCACTTGAATTTTTTTTACCCACAGAACCCCATTTCAACATCAATGTACAAGTCAGAACCTTTTCATGGTGTTGTATTTTAGAAACAGACCGGATCCTCAATGCTGTTCTCATGTCCAACTCCCTGCCAGCTCACTGATGCGACTGAGCCGTGGTCCAGCACCACTGTAGACCCGATGCAGGCTTTTAGCAGATCAGACAACATATGTGATGCTTGAAAACCAGGCTCACTGACTAAAATGACCATGACGAGTGGTGGCTAAATGGTTAAACAATAAAAGAATCAAGGTTCTGGAATGACCTGGTCAGAGTCCAGACCTGAACCTGACTGAGATACTGCTGTGGTAGAACCTTCAGAGAACCGTGTAGAAGTCAACGTCCAAAACCCTCAATGACCTGAAGCAACCTGGGAAAAAGTGGACACTAACAGAGCAGTTTCCATAGTTACCGGGCAGGCGCTTTGTCAGCTTCGATCTCCTCCAGTTTGGCGTACACCTCCGACAGTCGGACGCTCTCCATCCCATCAGCGCTAAAACAACAGTGACAGTGATTGGACAAACTCTCCTCACTCTGTGCTCCCATTGGTTGGTTCGTGGTCACGTGTTGCTGTGGGATTCTTACATTCCATTGGCGATGCGAGCGTTCAGTGTCCTCTCCTCTTCCAGAAGCTCCTCCCGCTGTGTGTCGCTCTGCAGGACACTCTGCAGCGCTGTCGTCTCATCTCCTGCCACTTCCTGTTCCACATGCAAGATGGAGATGTGCCCCGGCACTCGCAGATTCCGGCTTGCCAGCATCTTTAGTAGCGTCGTCTTCCCCAGACCATTCCGGCCAATCAGGCCGTACCTGCGGCCATACGCCAGAGACAGCTCCGCCCCTTGCAGTAGACACCTGACCACAAAAAAATCAACCAGGAATGAGCTCAGCCACAGCACCCTCTGCTGTCCCACTTATGTAATAACTGCTCGGGGGTCATGTTCTGGGTGTCTGGAAAGCGCCTACAAACAACTGGTGTTGTAACAGACCCCATATAAATAAAATTGAAATTGACCCCTCTGGTTACGGTTCTCACCGCTCTCCAAAGGAAACATCAAAGTTCTCGATGCGGATGTCGTAGCTACGGTTCTTTCCCGACTGGTCGACTCGGTTGTCCTTCTTACTGCTGGCCTGACTGGCTGACGCCTCCTCCAGGACTCTGATGACAACAGGTAAAATTCAGCAATATAAACACTATAACGAGAAGTTCTGCCACCGTTCCGCCCGTCGTTGGCAACAGGTGTGAACCAAATGCTGTGAGAGGAGACCATGTGAAAATCAATCAAGTGACCAGCTAGCTGACGACAAAACAGGAGGTTTTCATCTTCACAGGTCAGCGAGGCTTGGACCAGCCTCCTTGGTTGGACCGGTCCAACCAAGGAGGTGCAGGGGACTGAGCCAAACCAAGGAGCACAGCAGAACCAGTCCCACCCAAAAAGGTACATCGGGGACAGTCCCAACCAAAGTGCTACAGCCGAGACCAGTACCAACATAGGAGCTACTAAGGGGCGTGTCCCAACCAAAGAGCCACAGCCATCTGGCTAGTCTGACTCAATGTCAGGAGTGAAAAAAAACTGCAGTTCCTATACTGACCACTGGTGTCGAGTTCCAGACCAGCACATCCTGGCCACCAGGGTTGTGTAGAGGATCCAAGTTAATCTCCATTGAAAAACTGCTAAAAGTTCCTCATCAGGTAAATTTGCATCAAACCACTAATTTATGTAACTAAAAGGGGCCATGATCTTTTGATTGAGTAGTAGTAGTAGTAGTATCGGCAGTAGTAGTAGTAGTAGTAGTAGTAGTAGTAGTATCGGCAGTAGTAGTAGTAGTAGTAGTAGTAGTAGTAGTAGTAGTAGTAGTATCGGCAGTAGTAGTAGTAGTAGTAGTAGTAGTAGTATCGGCAGTAGTAGTAGTAGTAGTAGTAGTAGTAGTAGTAGTATCGGCAGAAGTAGTAGTAGTAGTAGTAGTAGTAGTAGTAGTAGTATCGGCAGAAGTAGTAGTAGTAGTAGTAGTAGTAGTAGTAGTATCGGCAGTAGTAGTAGTAGTATCAGAAGAAGTAGTAGTAGTAGTATCGGCAGTAGTAGTAGTAGTATCGGCAGTAGTAGTAGTAGTAGTATCGGCAGTAGTAGTAGTAGTAGTAGTAGTAGTAGTAGTATCGGCAGTAGTAGTAGTAGTAGTAGAAGTATCGGCAGCAGTAGTAGTAGTAGTAGTATCGGCAGCAGTAGTAGTAGTAGTAGTATCAGCAGTAGTAGTAGTAGTAGTATCAGCAGTAGTAGTACTAGTATCAGTAGTACTAGTATCAGTCGTACTAGTATCAGAAGTAGTACTAGTATCAGTAGTACTAGTATCAGTAGTAGTAGTAGTAGTAGTATCAGTATTACTAGTATCAGTAGTAGTAGTATCAGTAGTACTAGTATCAGTAGTAGTAGTAGTATCGGCAGCAGTAGTAGTAGTAGTAGTATCAGCAGTATCAGCAGTAGTAGTACTAGTATCAGTAGTACTAGTATCAGTCGTACTAGTATCAGAAGTAGTACTAGTATCAGTAGTACTAGTATCAGTAGTAGTAGTAGTAGTAGTATCAGTATTACTAGTATCAGTAGTAGTAGTATCAGTAGTACTAGTATCAGTAGTAGTAGTATCAGTAGTACTAGTATCAGTAGTAGTAGTAGTAGTAGTATCAGTAGTACTAGTATCAGAAGTAGTAGTAGTATCAGTAGTACTAGTATCAGTAGTAGTATCAGTAGTACTAGTATCAGTAGTAGTATCAGTATTACTAGTATCAGTAGTACTAGTATCAGTAGTACTAGTATCAGTAGTAGTAGTATTACTAGTATCAGTAGTAGTAGTAGTAGTAGTATCAGTAGTACTAGTATCAGTCGTACTAGTATCAGTCGTACTAGTATCAGTCGTAGTAGTAGTAGTATCAGTAGTAGTAGTAGTAGTATCAGTAGTACTAGTATCAGAAGTAGTAGTAGTATCAGTAGTACTAGTATCAGTAGTAGTAGTATCAGTAGTAGTAGTATCAGTAGTACTAGTATCAGTAGTAGTAGCAGTAGTATCAGTATTACTAGTATCAGAAGTAGTAGTAGTATCAGTAGTAGTAGTATCAGTAGTAGTAGTATCAGTAGTACTAGTATCAGTAGTACTAGTATCAGTAGTAGTAGCAGTAGTATCAGTATTACTAGTATCAGTAGTAGTAGTAGTAGTAGTATCAGTAGTACTAGTATCAGTAGTAGTAGTAGTAGTATCAGTAGTACTAGTATCAGTAGTAGTAGCAGGTCAGCCAGGTGTGAGGCATCACATGGGGTGTGACAGTTGTTTTCTTTTATTTACCCCTTGTTTGCACATATATTATTGGTTGATACCAAATTTGTAAGAACCAAAGGAATATATATATATATGCATTTTAATCTGTAATCAAGGGTTTTTTTGTGTGTGTGTGTGTGTGTGTGTGTGTGCAGCGTGTGTGCAGATGTGTACCCCTCACCGGCCCTAATGACAGTCTGATTATTTCTTTTATTAATTCTTAAGTATGACGACGTACAAAAGAGAAAAAAAGAAAATAAATTAAAAAAAATAAATTAAAAAAAAAAGTGAAAATAAATAAATTACTAAATTCTGCCAGAGAGGGCCAAACTCACCGGGTGTAGTATGTGATCAAGTCAGTGTGGTGCCTATGTTGTGCTGTGTGTAAAAAAAAAAAAAAAGAAAAAAGAATAGTGACAGTTGTTTTCCATAGTCCATGTCCATCACTTGTATGGACCAGCGGGACTAACTGAGGGGTTTCAGGTGGAGTTGAGGGAACATCAGTGACCCAGCCTTTCATTTCCATGGTCATGGATAGGATGATTGATGTGGACAGACGATTGTCTACATGGACTATGATGGTTAGAATAGACCGACTGAGATGGTGACAGTTGAGAACAGGTGAACTCACAGTGGACCTGAACTTTTCTGTGAGTCTCTCTCATTCCTTCGCTCATGTTTGGCTTTCAGCTTGGCTTCAGCTTTCTCCAACTTCTTGGCATCAACCGTCTGAAGAGACAAAGACAAAAACCAGAGCAGGCTTTTATAATTGTAAAGTGCACCAACTTAAAGTCTAAATCCTTCTTAAATTCGTTGTCACAGAAAAGTCCGAAGTTTAAGAAGACTCACCGTGTTCTGAGGACGTTTCATCATCCAGATACCTGTAACATCTTCATTTGCTGAGACTGAGGAGAGGCAGAAGGACATTTCATCAACTCCTGTTGGAATAATGACCTCTGACTCTGGAGCGCTTTTACAGAGTCACCAAGTTTCATAGTATGACCGTGACAGTGAAAACACAGGAAAACATCTAGGCGAAGCAACAGTTACAACAAGAGGAAAAGTGTTTCATTAATGATTCAAGAGTGAATAAGAACAACCTCAGCAGAAGCTAGTTGGGCTAATTCCTCAGCTGAAGGAAGATGAAATATGCCCGGTTAAAGAAGTCCTGGATCTGCACCCTGAGGAACGCCATAGCTGTGCTACAGTCTCACAACCACACAGGAAGCAGACCCAGAACAAGACAGTTCTGTACGTGTGGACGGGTCCCTCCTCATGATACATTTCTGAAACAACTTGAGCCACACAGAAAAGCTCCCTTTCCCCTGACAACTGCAGTTTTTTGGGGGAAATGTGGAAGTATTCTCAAGCCAAATGAGATATATAATGTCTCTATTTTGTCTTGGGTCTGCAACAGGACCTCCACAAAATTGGGCCTTCCTAGGGAGCCAGTTTAACTGCCATCTTATCGTGGTGGATGGGTTTGTGTGCCCAGATCATCCCAGGAGCTGTGCTACTGGGGGCAACTGTCCTTGGTAGGGTCTCCCAAAGCAAACTGGACCTGGTGGACGGCCCAGACGAAGAGTGACTCTAATAGATGTATGTGGGAAAAAAAAACAAGGAACCAAGTCATATTTAGCCCCAACGGCTAATGTGTCCCCCCCCCCCCTCCTGCAGGCGGGGCCAGGAGGTCGGTGCACCAGCGTAGCAGCTGGACCACAGCGCCCTGACCGTCGGCGCGTCGAGCCTCTGCCATGGAAACTGGCTCTAGCGTGTAACCTGGAGGTGCTAAAACTTGCAGTTCTGTGAAAGGTCACTAGGAGGTGCGTTTTGACAAATAACAAAAACCTTCTGGCCTCTATAGCTGTATTCCACATCCATGACAGCAATGCGGTAGTTTAACTGCTTCCTAAAATACAGCATTTGCAAAGTGCTGTATACCCTAGATGTTGCAGGGATAAGCCCCGCCCCCCACACACAAGAAACACGTGGTTTACAGCAACGACCCACTGAGGGGAGGTGGGCGTATTCTAACGGCCGCTGGGGTGTTTGTTCCACCGATTGGGGTTGGACGGAGTCAGGTCCCATCAAGATGGCGTTCAACATCTGCCACTGAGCTTCCAAAACCACTCCTCAGGAACCTCTGGGTGACATCACAGAAGGTGTGTCCAGTGGTTTTTGTACAGTCTATGGTTCTTACCTGCATCAGCTGAAATCTGAGAGAGCTGGACGGGCGTGTCCAACAGCACCTGCTTCTGTGAACCGTGATGGCTGCTCCTGACAAAGACCAGAAAATAAACTGTTACCTTCACGCCACCAACCGAGCAACAAACCCCAAAACGTGGGACCGTGAAGCCTCCTCACAGTTTGAGGGTGTTGAACATCTGGAAGCAGATGTCTCTAATGTCGTCCTCGTTTTTACTGTCGGCCGACACTTCCTGCAGCACGCCACCGATGGCGTCAAACACCTCCTCTCCATCCTCGAAGTCTGCACCGCCGCTGTCCAACACGCCTGGAACACACATTTACACAAACTCGTTCACTTCGCCAGGTTCATTTCTGTTCCTGCAACCACTCCAACTGTCGTCATTTACAATCCAAAAGACATCTGCAATGGAGCCGCAGGTCCGGCTCCTGCCGCAGGTCCGGCTCCTGCCGCAGGTCCGGCTCCTGCCGCAGGTCCGGCTCCTGCCGCAGGTCCGGCTCCTGCCGCAGGTCCGGCTCCTGCCGCAGGTCCGGCTCCTGCCGCAGGTCCGGCTCCTGCTGAGTGGAGACGCACACATCCGAGGAACCAGGCGTGCCGGAGGACTACAGAACTTCTGGTGATTTGGTACATTTCCTATTCACACCTCAAATTTGCAGAGTTTCAAGGTTAATGTAAACACACAGTCCACCTCACAGACCCCGAACCAACAGGACTATTGATCTCAATAGAACCAATCACATTTCCAAACTCCTCCTTCATTGGCTCCTTTCCTTCACAGAAGGAGACAGGGGACAGAAATCCCACATTAGAGGTGATGCTGAATTTGTTAATAAAACTGAATTCTAACATTCACACGACAGTCGGGGCTGAATCTACGTCACAGAAGCTGACAGCTGATCGGTGATCAATAACGGGACCTTCTCTTCTCCTGTCAGGAAACTGGGAGGTCTCTCGTGTACTCCGAGTCCTTTCTGAAGTCCTCGCGTGCCGTTTCCTCTTAAACTTTCTGCAGTACTCTCTGGGTCGGTTCAGTTCGTCCCCGCTCTCCCTGACCCGGTTCAGTCCAGTTCATGACGCGCTCCAGAGGCCGCGCGGCTGCCAGGGTCCGCGCTTTGAGCGCGCTGAGCCCGGGAGCGCGCCGACCTCAGAGCCGTGGAGGTACCGGTACCAGAAGGCCGCTGCGACCGGCTCCGCGGTGCGGAGTGGAGCGGCGGACAGCGGTCGGTACCCCGGTAGACAGCGCCTGGTCTCGGTGGCCGCAGCTACTCGGAGCCCAATGTCTCACCTGTGATGTAGTCGAAAAGCTCCGCGTCGATCTCCGGAAACTCGCTCTGCAGGATCTCCACGTACGACGCCATGATACCCGGCCTGGGAACGCCGCTGGAACACGCGTGCGTCAATATGCAGCAGCGCTGAGAAGTATGGGAAATGAAGTTCAATTGAAATTAATACGCTCTTGAAAAGAAAATCCCAGAGCAATAATGCTGTTTTTGCAGAACAAATGACTGATAACATAAAATAAAATAAAAAACTAATGGGAGGATTAAAATTTTACAGCATTTATCATTGGTGAGGATGACTTCACAACTCCTGCCATGAAAGTTTGAATTTTAATGTAGAACATCAACACAGACTCACTCAGATTCCAGCTTTCTTTTCCTACATCTGGATAATAATTAAATCACGTTGTGTTTACAGTCTTTCCTTTCTCTAACTGGCCAGACGTTTTGCTCTTAAAGCCACCAATGAGGATCTACGCCAAGTCAGCTTCAACATCCGTATTGGTGAAGAAATTAAATAAATTAGATCCATCTGGGTTGTGATCTCTTAAGGTTTTTCTCACAATCAGTACGTTTTTTTACAGTTGAGTCATGAAAACACAAAACTGTAAGAAAGAAGGAAATGAGACATGCATCCAGGGGAGCGACCAGGAACCATCATGAAGACGTGTGTTGGATAGGGAGGTGATGCTGGGACTTCAGTTTGGTTCTCTTTTTTTAATACTTGATCAGCCATCATATTCTGGGTCTCCGAAAAGTGCCTAGAAACCATTTGTATTGTAATAGACGTTGTATAAATAAAACTGAGTCTTTATTATTATATTTATGTTAAGAAAGAAAACCTTTATTACACTTATTTAAATAAATATTTTACAAAACCAGTGTTCACTTGGTAAAGTGAAGAGAAAGAAAAATGAAATACAATTTTTAGATATACCATAATATACAAATATTAGTTGTGAATATTATATTGGCACAAATAAAAGAAACAATTTATAATTTTACTGATGCACAATTTTAAATTGATTGATAAATAAGTAAAAACCATATTTAAATATATCAAATGTTAAAAAATGAAACATGTGAAAAAGAAATTCAATTCAGTTTTATTTATATTGTCTCCTTTACAACACAAGTTGTCTCCAGGATGTTTCCAGAGACACAGACACACCGTCAAAGGTACAAAAGACAAGACCACCTTCTTCATCTCTGCTGCCTGTAACCTCACCGTTCCTCTTGGGTTCCTCTCATTCACACATGAACTGTCTTGCTGCAGTTAACCTTCATCCCTTTTCTTTCCAGTGTAAAGCTCCACCTCTCTAAATGTTCCTCCACCTGCTCTCACTACACATCACAATAACATCTGCAAACATCATGGTCCATGGAGATTCCTGTTTGACTACCAAGAAGGGCCTCATGACTGATTCATCCACCTTGAACTCTCCTGTCACACCTACATCAGACCTCACCACTGTCTTGCAGCTCCCATACAAGTCCTGCACCACTCTGACATACTTCTCATACAGAACCACAGTTCCTCTCAGTACCCCGTCATGTGCTTTCTCAAGGTCTCCAAAGACACAATGCAGCTCCCTCTGACCTTCTCTGTACTTCTCCATCAACATCATCAAAGCAACTCTTTCCTATAACTTAATTTGGTTCATCAACTTTATTCCTCAATTTCAATATTAATATTTCATGTAATATGTTATGATTAACCTTTCCAGGGGGGACCCTAGCCTCTATTGGAGCCCATCCCCTGGAACAGGATGCGCCAGACCCTGTGACTCTTCAAAGGATTAAAATGGGTAAAGAAAATGGATGTATGGATGGATCGATGTTATGTTTGTGTGAATGAATTTGAACTGGCAACACTGAAGGCTGAATAACAAATGGACCTTCTGGGGGATGGAGGTAAAGTATCCATCCATCCATCTATCTTCTATACGTGGTGGTAAAGTTACCAACCAGCAGTATTTTCACATTCAGTGCACAAATACTTCAATAATCCCTTAAGATAAATTCATTAAATGTAATATTTTGGTTGTATGAGTTGTGTTTTGGTAGCATCGCTAGTATTTTACTCGCATCAGCAGTAATATTGTTGGTGGTAGCAGCAGTATCTTTGTACCATCAGTAGTATTCTGGTACAAATCGATAATACTTGTGGATCAATATCCTCCGACGAGGCCGCGGCTGGAGTGCGCATGCGCCGCAACGGCAGGGTGGGAGCTTGGCTGGCCGTTAGCACGCAGAGCTAACGGCGGACAGTGATGGCGGCCGCGGCCTTGCTGGGGTCTGCGGACACCGGGCTTAACTTCACGATCGGAAGCGGTGGAAGCACCGGGAATATTTTAGTCGGGAACACTAATGGACTGGGACCGGCGGGCCCGGTGCCCTGGAACCGCTCAGTAGACCGGGCACTCGACGAAGCCTCGGTCACCGGGTATCTGAACCTCAGCGGCCGGAAGCTGAAGGAGTTTCCCCGCAGCGCCGCCAACCACGACCTGACGGACACCACCAGGGCCGGTAAGTGAGCCTCCCAGTCCCGAACACACGGAGCCGGGATGGTTGGCCATGGAGCCACCCAACACTACTTGGAACAAGTTTTCTTGGATTTCTACAGTTAGAACTTCTCAGTCCCTGGACAGGATGGATGGAAACCCGTCGGGCCGGTGTTGTGACAACCACGGCACCCCCGCCAAAGGATGCCCCGTAGCGACAAACTCAGCTCTGACACCTTTGAAAGCCAGATCATGTTTGTTGGTGCATCTGAGCTATATATATATATATATATATATATATATATATATATATATATATATATATATATATATATATATATATATATATAAAGGTTAGATTTTTGTGAGATGCGCGCGGAGCATGACCCCGAATTCCCCAAATCACGATCGCTCGATTTAGCTGGTTAGCGGCGTACGACTGTTGGGGGGGGGGGTTGCAGTTTGTGACAGTACACCGGTGCAGCCAGCAAACATGCTGACGCTACAACAAGAAGGGTTTCTCCTGTCCAGGAGGACGCGATCCGGGACCAGGGATCGCCTCGCCCCTTGGATGTAACATTAGAAAAACTGAGTGCACACTTGTGTTGCAATTGTGTTGTTTGTTATGTCGGATCTGATTACCAGTGAAACCGCTCTGCCCACCGCCGCAGACAGCGCGCCGGCGTGGAGGAGAAAACAAACGCAGTTTCAAAACAAACCAGCCAGCAGCTCATTACGGACCGGTCCAGCTCATTACGGACCGGTCCAGCTCATTACGGACCGGTCCAGCTGATTACGGACCGGTCCAGCTGATTACGGACCGGTTCAGCTGATTACGGACCGGGCCGGTCCAGCTCATTACGGACCGGTCCAGCTGATTACGGACCGGGCCGGTCCAGCTCATTACGGACCGGTCCAGCTGATTACGGACCGGGCCGGTCCAGCTCATTACGGACCGGTTCAGCTGATTACGGACCGTCCAGCTAATTGTGGTTCAGTCCGGTGTATTATAACCTCACATTTTATCTATATATATATATATCTTTCCAGGACTCAAAGAGACAACACTGAAAGTGAAAAACAAAAAGTAAAACCATAAAGAATACACAAAATATAAAAAGAATTTAAAATCAGATGATGCCTTTGTAATCAGAGAAGGAAAGCAGTCTTAAAGAGATGGGTTTGAATATGGTTTTAAAGAGTGAAAAATTAAAAGTGAGTTGACATTTCTGAGTGTGGGTGGTTCCAGAGTTCTGGAGATTGATTAGAGCAGGAGTGTCCAAAGATTTTTTGGTGAGAGCCAAATACAGGAAAATAAGGCTCGGGCCACACACAAGAGGTGACATATTGACACATGATTACTGTGTGTATTCTTAACTCACCTATAATGTGAAGAACATTGCTCTCAGTGGGAGCAGTGATGCTGTCTTTTGGATTGAAGGATGGCTGGAATGTCAGGAGAAGGTTTGGTGGTTGAGACACGAAGGACTTCACAGAGATGGCTATCAGTCATTCTGGATCTCAGTCTGCTTTTGTTCTGATTTAACAGAGAAAATGTATGTTGAGCCGAACAGGCTCATCATTCTTTTTGCGTGGCGTCTCATCAGGGGAAACTTGGCATGATCCAAACTCTGATAGAAGTCAGGGAGGGAGAGAAGCTGATGTTGACTCTTCAGAGAATCATCACATTGCATTTCAATCAGTTCTAACTGCAGACTCTTCTCCACTTCTTCTGCATCCACCACGAAGGGGGTCGAGAACAGCTTTATTTGTTTTTCAATGACAGAAAAATCTTGAAAACGCTGGTTGAATTCTGTCACGAGAGATGTAATTACAGAAGCATATTTCTCCTTTTTAGCCGAAAGGTCTGCCTTTGGAAAAGCAGACTTGATTTCAGACAGCGCAGGGAAGTGTGCAGCATTAAAGCTTCGTAGTTGTGTCTCAAACAGGCGGAGCTTTACACAGAAGGCTTTCATGTGCGCATACAGGTGTGACACCAGCTGTTCTTTGCCTTGTAGGTTCTTGTTCAGTGTATTCAGATGATGAATGAGATCAACTAAAAATGTCAAGTCTGCCAGCCACAGAGGGTCACTCAGTTCATGAAGAGGATGGCCCTTCTCTTTTAAAAAACTTGTCGATTTCTGATCTCAGCGAATAAAATCGCTGCAACAAAGAGCCGCGGCTGATCCAGCGCACATCAGAGTGGTAGAGTACATCCCCGTATTCAGCATCCACGTCAGATAAGAAAGCTTGAAATTCCCTGTGGTACAGTCCTCTAGCTCGAATTATGTTGACAGTTTTTACAACAGTGTTCATCACATCGCCCAGCTGGACAGTCTTGGCACACAGTGCTTCTTGGTGGACTCCACCCGTCATTGTGCTTTTTAGGCTCATCATATCAAGCAGCTCCTCCGTACAGCAAAAATTATCATCAAAGCTGTGCGGTGTCTGTGGCGTCTGTGCTCTCATCACATGCTATCGAGTAAAAATCAAAAGCACAAGCTTTCCCTCTCAGCTGAAGTTTCAGGTGAGCTTACAAGTCCTCGATTCTCTGCACCACTGTCTTTCTGGATAAGCTCACGTTGTTGAAATCCTGCACTTTTTCCGGGCACATTACTTCTTTGACTTTGATGAGGCACTGCTTTATGAAATCACCGCCTGAGAACGGTTTGCCATGCTGGGCAATAAGTTGTGGGACTTCATAGGTTGCTGCTGTGGCATTTTCCTGTTAGCACGGGAAAAAAAACTGTTGTTGAGCTTGCAGGCTAGCTGCCATTTGCTTGAATTTCTGTGCTCGTTCGGCACCTGTGTACGATGCGTAGCTCTGATGCTTGGTCTCATAGTGCGGACGGACATTATACTTTTTCATCACGGCAACATCTTCATTGCAAATCAGACACACTTTCCGTTGATTTCTTTAAAGAAATATTCATTTTCCCACCGTGTTTGAAATCTTCTACACTCACTTGCTATCTTGCGTTTCTTCGGTGCTGCCATTTCTGGTGACTCGTGGTAAATATTTTTCTTTGCTTAATTTTGTTTAGTGGAGAAGCACCTTTTCTGTGACCGGCTCCATCTAGTGTTGAAACTGAGAAGTGCAACAGAGTTGAGCTCAAGCACCATGTGCGGGCCATATTCAATTATATTTTCAGAATTTGCTGCTTTTTTTATTTTTCTTCTTTCTGTGATTAAAATATAACAATATGAAAATAACTATGCAAAATGTGTTTAACCTATGTTATAACCTATGTTACAATTAATATTAATTATAATGATTTAATTTTCCTATTTTTATTTTTGTTTAATTGTGTTACTATAATAACTTTTATGTTTTATTTATACCTTTTTTTTATTTACAATTGCATGCTTAGTTTAGTGTTTTTAATGTTCCTCTGAGTCTCTTACAGTTTTATGTAAGACCTTGTCATCAGTTTTCTGGATTCAGCAGTTGCTGACAGACGAATCAGTTTATCAGAGGACGTTTGTCTCCATGTGGCAATGAAATAAACCATTTCCAGTACCAACGTACGCTAAACGGACTCTGTTCACCTGTAGACGTACAGGGAGTCAGAGAAAGGAAGTTTGATGTAGGCGGAGCTACAACCAGACTAGGGCTGTTCCTCAACATTCGTTCTCGGTTCCTGTGAAATGTCATCAGTCTCAAGTTCTGGTCCACTTCAAAGTCCACATCTAGACCAGTACCAAATCACCACTGTGAATTGACTCCCCCCATTTTATCCAGGATGCATCCACTGAAGACTTATGTGGACTTCTGACAGAAAACTACCCCAGAATGCATTTCACATCAAAAAGCAGCAGTGTTGGTGGAGGAGAGAGTAGAAAAAGAGAACGTTATGTTTGTCGTCATCAAAATATGACGGCAGAGCATCTTTGAAAATGTGTGTGTGTGTGTGTGTGTTTTTGTTTGTTTTTACTTTATTAATAACACGACTGAAATACAAAAGCATAGACCCATTGGACTTCACACCTGTCGTCCCCAGATCTGTCCAGGAATCGTCTGTCAGAGCTTCCTCTGGAGGTTTGCATCTTTGTGTCTCTGGAGTCTCTGAACCTGTACCAGAACTGTCTGAGGTCTCTGCCAGATGGGCTCATCAACCTTCAGACACTCACCTACCTGAACCTCAGGTAACACACTGTGCCTCTGTTCAGGAGGGCGGAGCTGTCTCCATGGATACCACATGAATCTGAATCAGTTGATTTTTAGGGAAAACAGATATAACACAAATATCAGACTTCTACCTCTAAAAATGTTTAGGAAGTCAACATCAGCAGCAGGTTACACCCCAACAGATAATATCTCATAATTGAATCAATTCATTGATAAATAATGCATTATTATAAATAAATGCATTTTAAGAAATGCATGTTGTCATTAATTTGCTAATTGGATGTAAAAAATTCACATAATTTTTTTAATAGAAAGTATGAATTATTGAAGTATTCATCTTATAATTCTATTTATTTATTCCTTATAACAGTTAAATTGCTTAATGTAATAATATCTATCTTCAGGTTATTACTATTGTTACTATAAATAAATAATTATTAATTTGCTAGTTTATAATATTAGTAATACAAATCAATATGTTATATTTTAAATATAATTATTCATTTATTCACAATTTATCATTTAAAATAAATGCTTTATGTTGGTTATTTTAATATTTAATTGATAAAATGTTAATGTTACAGTGATTACTGTAATCATTACCCCACCCCATCTTCTATAATCAGTCCTACAGCTTCCTTCTCCTGAAGCTGGGATGTGAAGTTGTTAGTGGAGGTAGAGAGAAGGTGGTTCAAAAATGCTAACATGTGTTCTGATCCGTCTGCCCCCCCAGCCGGAACCAGCTGTCGGTCCTGCCTGCGGTGGTCTGCTCCCTGCCTCTGAAGGTTCTGATCGCCTGCAACAATAAACTGGTTTCTCTGCCGGAGGAACTGGGTCAGCTGCGACATCTCACTGAGCTGGTCAGTCTGCTCTCACTATTCTGTGCCAGCCCCTTTCCAGGACCAGTTTCCATGGTGACTGACTGTTGTTACCCCTCTCCCACCTGCAGGACGTGAGCTGTAACGAGATCCAAACATTACCATCTCAGGTGGGTCAGCTGGAGGCTCTGAGAGACCTGAACATCCGGAGGAACCACCTGGTCCGGTTGCCTCCAGGTATGTTCAAGAACAGTCAGCAGTTATGTGACCATGCTTTGGCCACATACAGATCTAACCCTAAGGCCTTAAAAGTTCTTGAAGATCAACATTGTTTCTTCACAGTTTGAAATTGTCAGTTTTTCTGTCATAAACAAACATCTGAGTTACTAGTTCACTTATTGGATTGAGAAGAAAAATAGTCTAATAAGTCAGGACTCCGCTGTTGAGAGAACATCAGAAAAACTGGAATTTATCTAAATGCATTTTAACAAACCACAAAGCTTCTGGAAGAACATCCTCTGGACAGCTGAGACAAAACTGGAACTTTTAGACAAGTCGCATCAGCTTTATGTTTACAGATGTAAAATCAAAGTCTTCAAAGAGAAGAGGATTGTACCTACTGTGGGACAAGGAGGAGGCTTGGTTCTGTCCTGGAGCTGCTTTGCTGCATCTGGTTCAGGGGGGTCTTGAATCTGCTTCAATGAAGGTTCAATGAAACCTCAAGACCTTCTAGAGACAAATTTGCTGCCCAGCGTCAGAAAGCTTGGTCTTAGTCACAGGTCATGGTCCTCCAACAGGATAATGACCCAAAACACACAACTAAAACCAGCCAAGAAACACTCAGAACCAAACACTGGACTGTTCTGAAGAGTCCTTCTATGAGTCCTGATCTACATCTTGTTAAACATCTGTGGAAACATCTGGAACATGCAGTCTGGAGAAGAAACTTTCAGACCTGAGACAGCTAGAGCCTCATGACAAGGAGTGACTGGATTTTATAAATCTTTGTGCAGAAATATTCCCAAAACAACAAAAATAAAATCAGATGCTTACAACTGCGTGTACCAAAATCCACGCACCTTTCATTTGAACATCACAATCAACATGAAATTAAAAGTGGATGCGTCAACACGACAATCCTCCCTCAAGTAGATCAATTTGAATATGATAATGAGGACAAATGTCCATGAAACACCGCTGATCCAAACAAGGAATTTGCAAAAGCAAGTTAATAAAAAACAAAAAACAAACATCGACCGTGAGCTGGAGACTCTCCTGTTGTTGAGTTAAAAAAAAATCATTTACTTGGTGACATTTCCTCTGATTTAATCCGTAAAAGAAAACAGTGCAGGTGCTGTGGTTGTGGTGACCCATTGGTCAACACAACCACACGGGTCATTCTAACCACAGATGAGGATCCATCATTTATGTCAGCACAGTTTCATTAGTTTGTTTTTTTAATGATTCTGTTGAACCACAATCAGAAATCAATGTCTGATTTCATTTATTAATGTTCAGTGAAGTATTTTTGATTACTTTTGTCAGTTTCAAGTATTTCAGTGAGTGGTGTGGGTTTTTCTGTGTTTAAAAGAAGGGATACTGGAAGTAAACAGTTTCTGACAGACTGCGTCTGAACTCCTATTTTCTCTGAAAATGGCCATCAGGTGTTCTGTTTCGCTCAGACGTCAGGTCATTCCTAGTTATTTGTTAATCTTGTTAATCCACATGCTTGAATCTTTTCCAGTCATCTGCAGAAGTAAAGAAATTCTTGGCCTTCACACTATAATACCTAATTTTCTGATGTGATAAAATGTAAAATAATGATTTTGCATTTAAGTTATTTTATCACAGCTGCAGTAAAATTTGGAAAAGTTTGAAAATGGACCTTGAAAGTACTTGACAAGTGCTTGACTTTGTTGTGAATCCCATCATGTCTGCAGAGCTGGCTGAGCTTCCTCTGGTCCGCCTCGACTTTTCCTGCAACAAGGTGACGTCTATCCCCGTCTGCTACCGACGCCTCTCTCAGCTGCAGACCATCGTCCTGGACAACAATCCGCTGCAGACGCCACCTGCTCAGGTGACAGGAAGCCATGTCATAGATACCCCTGCTCCATGAGTGTGGATTTTTAATGGCCTGCTGTCTGCTGCAGATCTGTATCAAAGGGAAGGTCCACATCTTTAAGTTCCTGAACCTGGAGGCCAGCAAGACCACGCCAGAGCTCCCCGAGTACGACAGACGGCCACTGACGTCCTGGTCTGACCTCACACACACACACTTCATATCCTGCTGCTCCTTCACAATAAAAGTCTCACTTACTGAGCATTTCTTGTTTCCTGCTAGTGTGGATGAGCTGTATCCTGGCCGTCCGTATGGAGCGCTGGACTCTGGCTTCAACAGCGTTGACAGCGAAGACAAAAGATGGCTGGGGAACGAGGTCAGACACAAACACTCAAAGATGTCTGTTTAGTTCCTTCTCATTTGTCATCTACAATCACAAGAAAAAAAGGGGTCATAACTTTGAACATGGCTGCATGTAAATGATTATGGAATCACTCAGACTCCTCCAAGCAAATAAAATTAAAGTTGGGTTGTGTAGAGTGAGGAGACGTCGTTTCGAGAGTTAAAATCTTCATCAGCGTTCTGAGTTTGAACAGGAACTGTTCCTCACTGAGAGTCCATATGGTTCACTGTTATAACAACCCTTCCTATTTCAGCCTTCAGAGGAGCTGTCTGAGCTGCAGCTACGAGTGACTGAGGTCAGAGAGCAGAGACACAGAGGAGGAGGAGGACCTCTGCTGCCCAATGGGACCTGTAAGACTTTTCTGTCTAACTTCAGATCTGTTTAAAACTTCTTTGATGTTCAGATAGTCACAGCTGCTGCTGTTTTTCTCCTCCAGATGTGGAGCTGGAGCAGATAGACTTTATCGACAGCTGTGTGGAAGAGGAGGAGGAAGGAAAGAGTCGAGGACGAGGAGACAGCTCCAGCCTAAGCTCTCAGTTCATGGCCTACATCGAGAGGCGCATCACAAGAGAGGTAGGAGCTCCCCCCACAGAAGGTCACACCTCCACCTCTGACCAGTGAGGCAGAGATCTGTGACCCTGGAGCAACCATGTCAGTGATGACCTGTATTTCCATCTACCTGCTTTTACCTGACTTTGTTTCATTTGTACAAAAACATTCACTTATTGGACAAAACTCAGTCTGATCAGAACAAACTTCCAACCTCAAGAGAACCTCGGTTCTATTGAGTTTTATGACCCGTGTTCAGGTAGCAGCCCCAGACTCAAATATGAAGCATTAAAATAGTGTTTTGGTTGGAAAAAACCATTCACCTTCTCCGTGTCTCCTCAGGGTTCTCCTGTAAAGAACAGCTTGTCCAGGTCAGAAGACCCAAAGAGACACAGCAGGTATGAACAGAACCAGCTCACATGGATTGCAGAACACCTCTGTGTCCTCAGATCCCTGTCTGACTTCCTGTTTGTGACTTTCAGGAGTGTGGTTGATGGAGTCACAGCATCTTCCAGCTCCTACAGCCAGGTAACTCTCTGACCTGCCTAACAGGAAACATGAACTAATGATGAAGGACTGATGGATGTCTGTCCATCTCTTTCCATCTGTGTGTCTTTTTGTCCTCCTCAGAGAGGAGGCTCTGTTCCGGGTGGAGTGGAGAGGATGAGAAAGGAGGCTCAGATGGCTGCTCTGAGGTACGACGAGGAGAGACAAAAGAACCGTTCTCAGCAGAGAGATGGCAGCTTCAGCTACACAAAGGTACTCTATTTTAAACCAGTCACGGCAAAGTTAAAACCAGTCAGGGACCAGTTAAAACAGGTCATGGACTAGTCTAAAACAGTCAGGGACCAGTTAAGACAGGTCATGGACTAGTCTAAACCAGTCAGGGACCAGTTAAGACAGGTCATGGACCAGTCTAAACCAGTCGGGGACCAGTAAAAACAGGTCATGGACCAGAGTAAACCAGTCAGGGACCAGTTAAAAAAGGTCAGGGACCAGTTAAAACAGGTCATGGACTGATCTAAACTAGTCAGGGACCAGTTAAAACAGGTCATGGACCAGAGTAAATCAGTCAGGGATCAGTTAAAACGGGTCATGGACCGGTCTAAACCAGTCAGGGACCAGTTAAGACAGGCCATTGATCGATCTAAACCAGTCAGGGACCAGTTAAAACAGGTCATGGACTAGTCTAAACCAGTCAGGGACCAGTTAAAAAAGGTCATGGACCAGTCTAAACCAGTCAGGGACAAGTTAAAACAGGTCATGGACTGATCTAAACCAGTCAGGGACCAGTTAAGACAGGTCATTGATCGATCTAAACCAGTCAGGGGCCAGTTAAAACAGGTTGTGGAGCAGAGTAAACCAGTCTGGGATCGGTTAAAACAGGTCATGGACTGATCTAAACCAGTCAGGGACCAGTTAAAACAGGTCATGGAGCAGTCCAAACTAGTCTGGGACTAGTTGAAACAGGTCATTGACCAGAGTAAACCAATCATGGACCAGTTAAAACGGGATTGGTTAAAACAGGTCAGGGACCAGTTAAAACAGGTCGTGGACCAGTCTAAACCAGTGAGGGATCAGTTAAAACAGGTCATGGACTGATCTAAACTAGTCAAGGACCAGTTAAAACAGGTCATGGACCAGAGTAAACCAGTCAGGGGACCAGTTAAAACAGGTCATGGACTGATCTAAACTAGTCAGGGACCAGTTAAGACAGGGCATGGACTAGTCTAAACCAGTCAGGGACCAGTTAAGACAGGTCATGGACCAGTCTAAACCAGTCAGGGACCAGTTAAAAGGGGTCATGGACCAGTTAAAACAGGTCATGGACCAGAGTAAACCAGTCAGGGACCAGTTAAAAAAGGTCATGGACCGGTCTAAACCAGTCAGGGACCAGTTAAAACAGGTCATGGACTGATCTAAACTAGTCAGGGACCAGTTAAAACAGGTCATGGACCAGAGTAAACCAGTCAGGGATCAGTTAAAACGGGTCATGGACCGGTCTAAACCAGTCAGGAACCAGTTAAGACAGGTCATTGATCGATCTAAACCAGTCAGGGGCCAGTTAAAACAGGTTGTGGAGCAGAGTAAACCAGTTAGGGACCAGTTAAAACAGGTCATGGAGCAGTCCAAACTAGTCTGGGACTAGTTAAAACAGGTCATGGAGCAGTCCAAACTAGTCTGGGACTAGTTAAAACAGGTCATTGACCAGAGTAAACCAATCATGGACCAGTTAAAATTGGATTGGTTAAAACAGGTCAGGGATCGGTTAAAACAGGTCAGGGATCGGTTAAAACAGGTCAGGGATCGGTTAAAACAGGTCAGGGACCAGTTAAAACAGGTCATGGAGCAGTCCAAACTAGTCTGGGACTAGTTAAAACAGGTCATGGACCAGAGTAAACCAGTCATGGACCAGTTAAAACAGGATCAGTTAAAACAGGTCAGGGATCGGTTAAAACAGGTCATGGACTGATCTAACCCAGTCTGGGACCAGTTTAAACCAGTCTGGAACCAGTTAAAACAGGTCATGGACCTGAGTAAACCAGTCAGGGACCAGTTAAAACGGGATTGGTTAAAACAGGTCAGGGATCGGTTAAAACAGGTCAGGGATCGGTTAAAACAGGTCAGGGACCAGTTAAAACAGGTCATGGACCAGTCTAAAACCAGTGAGGGATCAGTTAAAAAAGGTCACGGACTGATCTAACCCAGTCTGGGACCAGTTTAAACCAGTCTGGAACCAGTTAAAACAGGTCATGGACCTGAGTAAACCAGTCAGGGACCAGTTAAAATGGGTCATGGACCGGTCTAAACCAGTCAGGGACCAGTTAAAAAAGGTCATGGACTGATCTAACCCAGTCTGGGACCAGTTTAAACCAGTCTGGGACCAGTTTAAACCAGTCTGGGACCAGTTTAAACCAGTCTGGGACCAGTTTAAACCAGTCTGGGACCAGTTTAAACCAGTCTGGGACCAGTTAAAAAAGGTCATGGACCAGTCTAAACCAGTCAAGGGCCAGTTAAAACAGGCCATGGAGCAGTCCAAACTAGTCTGGGACTAGTTGAAACAGGTCATGGACCAGAGTAAACCAGTCATGGAACAGTTAAAACGGGATCAGTTAAAACAGGTCAGGGATCGGTTAAAACAGGTCATGGACTGATCTAACCCAGTCTGGGACCAGTTTAAACTAGTCAGGGACCAGTTAAAATAGGTCATGGACTGGTTTAAACTAGTTAGGGACCAGTAAAAACGGGCCATGGAGTGGAGTAAACCAGTCTGGGACCAGTTAAAATAGGTCATGGAGCAGTTTAAACTAGTTAGGGACCAGTTAGAACGGGTCATGGACCGGTTTAAACTAGTCAGGGACCAGTAAAAATGCGTCATGGAGCGGAGTAAACCAGTCTGGGACCAGTTTAAACCAGCCAGGGACCAGGTAAAATAGGTCATGGAGCAGTCTAAACTAGTCAGGGACCAGTTAAAAAAGATCACAGACGGGTTTAAACCAGTCATGTGTCCATTTCAAACCACTTGCCTGAGAGATTAAACCAGTTCAAACTCCTGTTTGAACTGCAGTTGCTGTTTAGTTTCTGTTCTGCAGCAGTGCCGTTTTGAGCCACCAGGTGGTGTGTCTTGGTCAAGTGTAATCATGAAGGGTTATTAGCTCATGGTGGATGCGACTAAGCTGTTGTGTCATGACGATCTGATGTGTTTTGTTTTTCAGCACAAAGCTGCTCAGAGTCCAACAAAGTCCAATCCAGAGCCAGAGGTGAGATCTTTTATGTCTGTATTGATCCTTTTTTTTTTTTTTTTTTTTTTTTTATTCATTTCTATTTTGCTGTTGTTTTTTTTTTTTTGTTTGTTTTTTTTAAAGCTCAGAACCCTTCCTGAAGTTTAACCTTTTGCTTTTTAACAGCAGAGCTTTTGTTTTTTGATACAACCAGATGTGATTAGCCCCACCCCTCTGTCTAGCCGCACCCTTCATCACTTCCCCTGTGTGTAATGTTTGTATGTTCAGAATGTCTACCCCTCCAGACGTTCCACCCACACAGATGACTCCGCCCTCTTTATGGTAAGCATTTAGCTCCCCCCAACAAACTTACTAAGAAATTTAGTGTATAAGGTCAGATGGTTTATGTCTTATCACCCGGAATATTAGTAAAGAGGGAAGTGTTTATAATGTACTGATCTCGGGTCTGCTGAGAGAACAAGTTCATCTCAGGATCTGTCCGTCACTCATCTGCTCAACCAGCAACAGTTCTGACTGACAGACGTAAAGTCACTGGTTCCAGTTCTGGTAGTGAACTAGTTCTAATTTGGAACCAGTTATTTTTTATTTAGAAGTTAGCTGGTTAGGATCCAGGAGAACTTGTGATGCTCTGGCCCCGGAACTCTGCTGGGCTTCTCTCCACAGGCTCTGCCGTTTTAGACCTCTATAGACCTTCAAAGGGGCCAAACATTAGTTCATGGCATTAGGTCCTGTGCTAGAGAGATTGTCCCCTGTCAAACCATCCCAATGACACCGCCCCCATGAGGCTGTCCCAATAGGACTGGCCTCATGAGACTGTCCCTGTGAGGCTTTTCTCAACACAGCAGATGTAGGTGCCCCCAAGTGGTCAGATGTGGTATTACTGCATAACTACAGACAAGGTGACAGCAGACACTGGAGGACAGTGTTTTAAAACTTGGCGTTAGTAATGTTTTCTGTTTTATAACCACAAGTACAGACAAGTAGTTTTATTTTCATCACTCTCAGAGTAGTGAGATGAGAGGAGGCATTGTTTCTGGTGATTTGACATAAATCTGTCACACTTTAATCCTTGCTGTCCACATGTCACTCATCATCATCCCCGCATCCTCTGTCGTCAAAGCCCTACCCACATCCTGTAACCTCCTCCAACTCCTTCCTGGCGGCTCTCCTCAGTGTGTCGGTTTTATGCAGATGTACAGGTTGGTGTGGGTCTTAGTGTCCATCACAGAAGAGCAGCACCCTCCACGTCTGTCCTCAGACCAGAAACGGCCCCAAAACATCTTCAGCACGACTGATTTCAGCGTTTCAGGGTTCTCCAGTGGTGGACTTGCTTAAATCCGTAACACTTTAAAATAAGCTGGAATTGTGAATGTAAAATTTCCAGTTAACTGAATTAATCTAGCTAACACGCGTCTAGCTGAGCCTAGGCAAGCTAGTGTGTTTAAGGTCATGTGGCGAAAGAAGAAAATTAATTGCAGAACCGGGTCAAATGCCATGAATAATTGCTTTCAACCAATTTTCTGGTTTCTCGAGGTGGTAAATACAATGGACTTTGAGTTGAAAATGTGTCGGTACTTTATAGACTTTAAGACTTTATAAAGTTATCTGGACGTTGGGATGGGCGTGGCAAGAGATGACTCCACCCACTCCCTGATAATCAAAGATGGGCAAATGGGTGGAGCAAACAAACCTGGTAGAACACACCCACCTCTCAGTCACCTCAGTCAGCTGTTTTAGTCCACCTATGAGAACTAATAACTAAGCTTACATCCAGTCCACCTGGTCTGTAATCGTTTCCAACGTCGTCACAGAATCCGTTATCGAGCTCCTACCTCGACCAGCTGCACGACCAACCGAGTCCCCGGAGGGCCGTCAGAGCTTGGTCCTGGTGGAGCTCCAGGTAAACGTAGGTCCAAAGCAGTCCAGACCAACCTGGAGGCAGGCTCATCTAGAGGAGCCAGGTGCTGCAGCTGCTCTTCCAAGTCTGTGAGAAATCTAAGTTTTTGACTTTATAAACTTCAATGAGACGTCAAACACTTTGAGGCCACAGTGCAGTGCATAGTCAGAGCTGTCATGGCAGTTCTTCACAGTGAAGTTCTTAGACGTTCATATTCAGGAGGGTACAAGTGAAGATATTTAATAGCTTCATTCTTCTGAAGAGGCTGAGCTGGTGGTTTCAGGAGGAACTTCACATGTATATTTGGATGTAGACTGGAACGGGTGTGGTTTTTAGAACAGTTGGGTATGTAATTTGACCCGTATCATTTTGTTTTACGTAGCACAGCGTGGTAGCGGTGACCGGTAATCAGTGACTCTCAAACAAGTTTACACTTTCTACTCCGCATAGAACAAAAGACAACAATGAACGTAGATCTCTCCTCCTCCTACTTCTTCCTTTCTTTTATTTGTATCCCTGTGTTTCCTGTGTGTCCTTGTCTGTCTGTCTCTGTATGCTCTGCCCCCTACAGGTACCTCACACCTGCATGCAGCTGCATGGATGTGGTTGTGAATGACTACTGTTTAACCCTGGATATCAGCAGGTTCAATCTGGTTCAGGTTCAGGTTCAGGTGTGTAACTGTGGTTTGTTGTTTCAGCAGGGGGAGGAGCGAGGTGCTCTGTCTCCGACAGGTAAAACCAGCAGCACAATGTTCTCACTCTGCTCAAAGTTAAATGTGTTTTCATTCAATGACTTCTGGCTTCTTTCAGCCAATCAGTCACCTTCGTATCCTGGCTCAGGGGGCGTGGCCTCCTGTCGGTCAGCCAGCATGAGGCCGGAGAGCTTCTTGTACCGCCTTGGTCAGAGAGAGGAGAAGAGGAGAAGTGAGAGGTGTCCTGCAGGGAACACTGCTGCTTCCTCTCAGAGCCAGCAGGAGACTCCTGCAGCTCCTCCGCTGGAGGGAGAAGATGCTGAGCTGGTGAAGCAGCTCAGGAAGGTCTCGACTCAACCCACACACATCACACACCTGTCACAACTTTCAAACACAAGCTTTCTGCTTTGGTTGACAGGCTGACATTGTCTCCTCCCTCAGAACATTGAGGCCCGTCTGAAGGTGTCGTTGCCTAGTGACCTAGGAGCAGCTCTGACAGACGGTGTGGTGCTGTGTCACCTGGCCAATCATGTGCGGCCACGGTCGGTTTCCAGCATTCACGTCCCCTCGCCCGCTGTGGTGAGTTATGATTGATCAGACCATGGGCTGCCTTTTCCTGTAAATGCCCCTCCCCCTTACCCCTCCCTCTTTATTGCAGCCCAAACTCACCATGGCCAAATGCCGGCGGAACGTGGAGAACTTCCTGGAGGCATGTCGCAGGATTGGAGTCCCACAGGTAACACATACACCTGAGCTGAGCACGGTGTCGCTGACGGGAATGATCCATAAATGACAGATCACAACACAGCATTGAACATCCATGTTGTTAACGTTTTCAGTATTTAGTCTATGAATCCATGTAGAAGCGGCTTGTATGTTGGTTCTGGTTCTGTGTCTGGTTTCAGTCTGAACGCGTCAAAGCTGCTCAAGCTGTTTAAGCTGCTTAAGCTGCTTTGTGAAACTTTTCAATTAACAGCTTCCTTTCCTCTCTTTCTTTTTCTCACCTTTCTTGACTTTGTCTTCGCCCCCATTTTGTCCGTCATCTGTCCGTCTTACCCCACACACACCCAGGACCGCCTCTGCTCGGTGGGGGATATCCTAGAGGGTAGGGGGGGAGTGGTTTACAGGACAGTAGGCGTGCTGCTCTCCATGGGGCCGCGCCCCATCAGCTCCTCCCTTCAGGTCCAATTAGCTGGTTTTGCCCTCTTCTACATGTCCATCATGTCAGTGCTGTGTGTCATCTACACTCAGCTGGCACCGCACATCTGAAGTCTACAGAAAGCCACTCAAGACATTAAACCTCACTGTAGTTTGAGACGAGTAAAAGGCAAAAAAGAAAAAAAGCGGCGTCAAACCTGACACAGCGTGCCAATAGAAGACCATTTCCTGTGAAGTTCAACATTTATTGGTTTACCAGTGTTACACTACATTTAACAGATGCTTTTATTCAAAGTGACTTAGAGCAAAGGAAAAAAATGGATTCACAGTAAAGTTGGTAAAAGTAGGTGTTGAAGAAGCATTGATGTTTAGATTTGATACGGTAACTACCATGCTCATGATGGTGATACAATCCAACCAAGCAAATGTCATTTTTATCACATGTTTAATTGTATAAACAACAGTCAGAGATCTATTAGATGTGGACTTGCTGTGAAACTGCCGCAGCGCCAGGTTGCTGTGAATCATGGCCATTCTGACATCAGAAACACTGCAGTGCTGTTGAGAAGCATCTCATAAGTGATTGTCCGCTCTGCTCCACTGCAGACTCAAGACGAATAGTTCTGGTGCTTCAACTTCCACACACCAGATGGCTCTAGTAGGAAGGCAGACACAAGAACAGCATAGAGCGTCTGGTGAATTTTCAAAATAAAAAGCCACAGCGGACTTCAACTCTTACATTGACAGCACATTGATCTCTAGAAGCTGCAGGGAAACGAGAAGGTTTTGGAAGAAATTTTAATGATATCAAGTGATTCTTTATTATTAAAATCGAAAAGCACAATTTATGTTACGCGACTCATCTTTTTTTGGTACGGATAATTACAGGAAGGACAGGCCATGGCAATATATACATCTTTAAACAATCGTATTTCTCATGTGATGTCAAAACCTTTCAGTAAACTCACAAACTCATGAATCAGCTAAACGCTGAGAAGAATCCTGGTGAGACCTGAGGAACATCTCAGAACTTGAGCACGATCTGAGAATGGTCTAACCAAGACCTAAGGATGACTTGAACATGACCTGATGACGGTTGGAACGTGACCTGAACGTGACCTGATGACTGTTGGAATGTGACCTGAACATGACCTGAACATGACCCGAGGACGGTCTGAAGGTGACCTGAACATGACGCGAGGACGGTCTGAAGGTGACCTGAACATGACGCGAGGACGGTCTGAACGTGACATGAAAATGACCCAAGGACGGTCTGAACGTGACCTGAACATGACCCAAGGACGGTCTGAACGTGACCTGCACATGACCTGATGACTGTTGGAACGTGACCTGAACATGACCTGAAAATGACCCGAGGACGGTCTGAACGTGACCTGAAAATGACCCGAGGACGGTCTGAACGTTACCTGAACATGACGCGAGGACGGTATAAACGTGACCTGAAAATGACGCGAGGACGGTCTGAACGTGACCTGAACATGACGCGAGGACGGTCTGAACGTGACCTGAACATGACCCGAGGACGGTCTGAACGTGACCTGAACATGACCCGAGGACGGTCTGAAAGTGACCTGAACATGACCCGAGGACGGTCTGAAAGTGACCTGAAAATGACCCGAGGACGGTCTGAACGTGACCTGAAAATGACCCGAGGACGGTCTGAACGTGACCTGAAAATGACCTGAGCACGGTCTGAACGTGACCTGATGACGTTTGGAACGTGACCTGAACATGACCTGAACATGACCTGAGGGCGGTCTCAACGTGACCTGAACATGACCTGATGACGGTCTAAACGTGACCTGAACATGACCTGATGACGGTCTGAACGTGACCTGAACATGACCTGATGACGTTTGGAACGTGACCTGAACATGACCTGAACATGACCTGAGGACGGTCTGAACGTGACCTGAACATGACCTTAGGACGGTCTGAACGTGACCTGAACATGACCTGAGGACGGTCTGAACGTGACCTGAACATGACCCGAGGACGGTCCTAACGTGACCTGAACATGACCCGAGGACGGTCTGAACGTGACCTGAACATGACCCGAGGACGGTCTGAACGTGACCTGAACATGACCCGAGGACGGTCTGAACGTGACCTGCACATGACCTGATGACTGTTGGAACGTGACCTGAACATGACCTGAAAATGACCCGAGGACGGTCTGAACGTGACCTGAAAATGACCCGAGGACGGTCTGAACGTTACCTGAACATGACGCGAGGACGGTATGAACGTGACCTGAAAATGACGCGAGGACGGTCTGAACGTGACCTGAACATGACGCGAGGACGGTCTGAACGTGACCTGAACATGACCCGAGGACGGTCTGAACGTGACCTGAACATGACCCGAGGACGGTCTGAAAGTGACCTGAAAATGACCCGAGGATGGTCTGAACGTGACCTGAACATGACCCGAGGACGGTCTGAACGTGACCTGAACATGACCCAAGGACGGTCTGAAAGTGACCTGAACATGACCCGAGGACGGTCTGAAAGTGACCTGAAAATGACCCGAGGACGGTCTGAACGTGACCTGAAAATGACCCGAGGACGGTCTGAACGTGACCTGAAAATGACCTGAGCACGGTCTGAACGTGACCTGATGACGTTTGGAACGTGACCTGAACATGACCTGAACATGACCTGAGGGCGGTCTCAACGTGACCTGAACATGACCTGATGACGGTCTAAACGTGACCTGAACATGACCTGATGACGGTCTGAACGTGACCTGAACATGACCTGATGACGTTTGGAACGTGACCTGAACATGACCTGAACATGACCTGAGGACGGTCTGAACGTGACCTGAACATGACCTTAGGACGGTCTGAACGTGACCTGAACATGACCTGAGGATGGTCTGAACGTGACCTGAACATGACCCGAGGACGGTCCTATCGTGACCTGAACATGACCCGAGGACGGTCTGAACGTGACCTGAACATGACCCGAGGACGGTCTGAACGTGACCTGAACATGACCCGAGGACGGTCTGAACGTGACCTGCACATGACCTGATGACTGTTGGAACGTGACCTGAACATGACCTGAAAATGACCCGAGGACGGTCTGAACGTGACCTGAAAATGACCCGAGGACGGTCTGAACGTTACCTGAACATGACGCGAGGACGGTATGAACGTGACCTGAAAATGACGCGAGGACGGTCTGAACGTGACCTGAACATGACGCGAGGACGGTCTGAACGTGACCTGAACATGACCCGAGGACGGTCTGAACGTGACCTGAACATGACCCGAGGACGGTCTGAAAGTGACCTGAAAATGACCCGAGGATGGTCTGAACGTGACCTGAAAATGACCCGAGGACGGTCTGAACGTGACCTGAAAATGACCTGAGCACGGTCTGAACGTGACCTTATGAGGTTTGGAACGTGACCTGAACATGACCTGAAAATTACCTGAGGGCGGTCTCAACGTGACCTGAACATGACCTGAGGACGGTCTGAACGTTACCTGAACATGACCTGATGACTTTTGGAACGTGAGCTAAACATGACCTGAACATGACCCGAGGACGGTCTGAAGGTGACCTGAAAATGACCCGAGGACGGTCTGAAGGTGACCTGAAAATGACCTGAGGACGGTCTGAACGTGACCTGAACATGACCCGAGGACGGTCTGAACGTGACCTGAAAATGACCCGAGGACGGTCTGAACGTGACCTGAAAGTGACCCGAGGGCGGTCTGAACGTGACCTGAAAGTGACCCGAGGGCGGTCTGAACGTGACCTGAAAGTGACCCGAGGGCGGTCTGAACGTGACCTGAACATGACCTGAGGACGGTCTGAACGTGACCTGAACATGACCTGATGACTGTTGGAACGTGCCCTGAACATGACCTGAAAATGACCCGAGGACGGTCTGAACGTTACCTGAACATGACGCGAGGACGGTCTGAACGTGACCTGAAAATGACCCGAGGACGGTCTGAACGTGACCTGAACATGACCCGAGGATGGTCTGAACGTGACCTGATGACGTTTGGAACGTGACCTGAACATGACCCGAGGACGGTCTGAACGTGACCTGAACATGACCCGAGGACGGTCTGAACGTGACCTGAAAATGACCTGAGGACGGTCTGAACGTGAATTGAACATGAACCGAGGACGGTCTGAACGTGACCTGAACATGACCCGAGGACGGTCTGAACGTGACCTGAAAATGACCTGAGGACGGTCTGAACGTGAATTGAACATGACCTGAGGACGGTTGGAACGTGACCTGAACGTGACCTGAACATGACCCGAGGACGGTCTGAACGTGACCTGAAAATGACCCGAGGACGGTCTGAACGTGACCTGAAAATGACCTGAGGACGGTCTGAACGTGAATTGAACATGAACCGAGGACGGTCTGAACGTGACCTGAACATGACCTGAGGACGGTCTGAACGTGACCTGAAAATGACCTGAGGACGGTCTGAACGTGAATTGAACATGACCTGAGGACGGTTGGAACGTGACCTGAACGTGACCTGAAAATGACCTGAGGACACTCGGAGGATGATTTGAACATGACCTGAGGACGGTCTGAACGTGACCTGAAAATGACCTGAGGACGGTCTGAACGTGAATTGAACATGACCTGAGGACGGTTGGAACGTGACCTGAACGTGACCTGAACGTGACCTGAAAATGACCTGAGGACACTCGGAGGATGATTTGAACATGACCTGAGGACGGTCTGAACATGACCTGAACGTGACCTGATGACAGTTGGAACGTGACCTGAACATGACCTGAGGAAGGTCGGAACATGACCTGATGATGGTTGGATCGTGACCTGAACATCACCTGATGACGGTCTGAACATGACCTGAAGATGACCTGAGGACGGTCTGAACGTGACCTGAAAATGACCTGAGGACACTCTGAGGATGATTTGATCATGACCTGAGGAAAGTCAAAACATGACCAGATGACAGTTAGAACGTGACCTGATGACTGTTGGAACGTGACCTGATGACGGTTGGAACGTGACCTGAACATGGCCTGAGGAAAGTCGGAACATGACCTGAACATGATCTGAGGACAGTCTGAACATGACCTGCGGAAAGTCGGAACATGACCTGATGATGGTTGGAAGGTGACCTGAAAATGACCTGAGGACACTCGGAGGATGATTTGAACATGACCTGAGGACAGTCTGAACATGACCTGAACATGACCCGATGATGGTTGGAACGTGACCTGAAAATGACCTGATGATGGTTGGAACGTGACCTGAAAATGACCTGATGACGGTTACAAAGTGACCTGAACATGACCTGATGATGGTCTGAACATGACCTGAACATGACCTGAGGACGGTCTGAGCATGACCTGAAAATGACCCGAGGACGGTCTGAACGTGACCTGAAAATGACCCGAAGACGGTCTGAACGTGACCTGAACATGACCTGAGGACGGTCCGAACGTGACCTGATGACGTTTGGAACGTGACCTGAACATGACCTGAAAATGACCTGAGGATAGTCTGAACATGACCTGAACATGACCTGATGACGGTTGGAACGTGACCTGAACGTGACCTGATGAATGTTGGGACGTGACCTGAACATGACCTGAACATGACCTGAGGACTGTCTGAACGTGACCTGAAAATGACCCGAGGACGGTCTGAAGGTGACCTGAACATGACGCGAGGACGGTCCGAACGTGACATGAAAATGACCTGATGACTGTTGGAATGTGACCTGAACATGACCTGATGACGGTTGGAATGTGACCTGAACGTGACCTGATGACTGTTTGAATGTGACCTGAACAT
This sequence comes from Xenentodon cancila, assembly GCA_014839995.1. Classification (NCBI taxonomy): domain Eukaryota; kingdom Metazoa; phylum Chordata; class Actinopteri; order Beloniformes; family Belonidae; genus Xenentodon; species Xenentodon cancila. The sequence goes on from CM026201.1 coordinate 32,643,115, forward strand.
GACCTGAACATGACCCGAGGACGGTCTGAAGGTGACCTGAACATGACGCGAGGACGGTCTGAAGGTGACCTGAACATGACGCGAGGACGGTCTGAACGTGACATGAAAATGACCCAAGGACGGTCTGAACGTGACCTGAACATGACCCAAGGACGGTCTGAACGTGACCTGATGACGTTTGGAACGTGACCTGAACATGACCTGAACATGACCCGAGGACGGTCTGAACGTGACCTGAACATGACGCGAGGACGGTCCTAACGTGACCTGAACATGACGCGAGGACGGTCCTAACGTGACCTGACCATGACCCGAGGACGGTCCGAACGTGACCTGAACATGACCCGAGGACGGTCCGAACGTGACCTGAACATGACCCGAGGACGGTCTGAACGTGGTCTGAACGTGACCCGAGGACGGTCTGAACGTGGTCTGAACGTGACCCGAGGACGGTCTGAACTTGACCTGAACGTGACCCGAGGACGGTCTGAACGTGACCTGAACGTGACCTGAACATGACCTGAGCACGGTCTGAACGTGAATTGAACATGACCCGAGGACGGTCTGAACGTGACCTGATGACGTTTGGAACGTGACCTGAACATGACCCGAGGACGGTCTGAACGTGACCTGAACATGACCTGAGGACGGTCTGAACGTGACCTGATGACGTTTGGAACATGACCTGAACATGACCTGAGGACGGTCTGAACGTGACCTGAACATGACCCGAGGACGGTCTGAACGTGACCTGATGACGTTTGGAACATGACCTGAACATGACCTGAGGACGGTCTGAACGTGACCTGAACATGACCCGAGGACGGTCTGAACGTGACCTGATGACGTTTGGAACATGACCTGAACATGACCTGAGGACGGTCTGAACATGATCATATAAGAATTAGAAGAACTCAGAATCAGCGTTGGCATCAGCGTCGGCGTCAGGGTCAACTCCAGTGTCAACACAAGTGTCAGCATCAGTGTCAACGTTAGTGTCAACGCCAGTGTCAGCACAATTGTCAACGTCAGTGTCAACACAAGTGTCAGCATCAGTGTCAACACAAGTGTCAACGTCACTGTCAACGTCAGTGTCAACACAAGTTTCAGCACAAGCGTCAGTGTCAGTGTCAATGTCAGCATCAGTGTCAACACAAGCGTCAAACCCAGTGTCAACGTCAGTGTCAACACCAGTGTCAGCGTCAGTGTCAGCATCAGTGTCAACAAGTGTCAGCGTCAGTGTCAACACAAGTGTCAACGTCAGTGTCAGCGTCAGTGTCAACGCAAGTGTCAATGTCAGTGTCAACGCAAGTGTCAATGTCAGTGTCAACACAAGTGTCAATGTCAGTGTCAACACAAATGTCAATGTCAGTGTCAACACCAGTGTCAACGCCAGCGTCAACGCCAGTGTCAACGTCAGTGTCAACGTCAGTGTCAACACCAGTGTCAACGTCAGTGTCAACGTCAGTGTCAACACCAGTGTCAGCGTCAACACAAGCGTCAGTGTCAGCGTCAGTGTCAACGTCAGTGTCAGCGTCAACACAAGCGTCAGTGTCAACGTCAGTGTCAGCAGTGTCAACACAAGTATCAGCGTCAGTGTCAACACCATTGTCAACGTCAGTGTCAACACCAGTGTCAGCGTCAGTGTCAACACCAGTGTCAGCGTCAGTGTCAACACCAGTGTCAGCGTCAGTGTCAACGTCAGTGTCAACACCAGTGTCAGCGTCAGTGTCAACACCAGTGTCAACGTCATTTTCAACGTTAGTGTCGACACCAGTGTCAGCGTCAGTGTCAGCGTCATCATCAGTGTCAACACCAGTGTCAACACCAGTGTCAACGTCAGTGTCAACGTCAGCGTCAACGTCAGTGTCAACACCAGCGTCAACGTCAGTGTCAACACCAGTGTCAACGTCAGTGTCAACGTCAGTGTCAACACCAGTGTCAGCGTCAGCGTCAGTGTCAGCGTCAGTGTCAACGTCAGTGTCAGCGTCAACACAAGCGTCAGTGTCAACGTCAGTGTCAACGTCAGTGTCAGCAGTGTCAACACAAGTATCAGCGTCAGTGTCAACACCATTGTCAACGTCAGTGTCAACAACAGTGTCAGCGTCAGTGTCAACACCAGTGTCAGCGTCAGTGTCAACACCAGTGTCAGCGTCAGTGTCAACACCAGTGTCAACGTCATTTTCAACGTTAGTGTCGACACCAGTGTCAGCGTCAGTGTCAGCGTCATCATCAGTGTCAACACCAGTGTCAACGTCAGTGTCAACACCAGTGTCAACGTCAGTGTCAACGTCAGTGTCAACGTCAGTGTCAACACCAGTGTCAACGTCAGTGTCAACACCAGTGTCAGCGTCAGTGTCAACACCAGTGTCTACACCGGTGTCAACACAAGTGTCAACGTCAGTGTCAACGTCAGTGTCAACGTCAGTGTCAACACCAGTGTCAACGTCAGTGTCAACGTCAGTGTCAACACCAGCGTCAGCGTCAGTGTCAACACCAGTGTCTACACCAGTGTCAACACCAGTGTCAGCGTCAGTGTCAGCGTCAGTGTCAACGCCAGTGTCAACGCCAGTGTCAACGCCAGTGTCAACGCCAGTGTCAACGCCAGTGTCAACGTCAGTGTCAACACCAGTGTCTACACCAGTGTCAACACCAGTGTCAACGTCAGTGTCAGCGTCAGTGTCAACGCCAGTGTCAACGCCAGTGTCAACGCCAGTGTCAACGCCAGCATCAACGCCAGCGTCAACACCAGCGTCAACACCAGCGTCAACACAAGTGTCAGCATCAGTGTCAACACAAGTGTCAGCATCAGTGTCAACACAAGTGTCAGCATCAGTGTCAACACAAGTGTCAGCATCAGTGTCAACGTCAGTGTCAGCGTCAGTGTCAACGTCAGTGTCAGCGTCAGTGTCAACACCAGTGTCTACACCGGTGTCAACACAAGTGTCAACACAAGTGTCAGCACCAGTGTCAACACAAGTGTCAGCATCAGTGTCAACACAAGTGTCAACGTCATTTTCAACGTTAGTGTCGACACCAGTGTCAGCATCAGTGTCAACGTCGGTGTCAACGTCAGTGTCAACGTCAGTGTCAACGTCAGTGTCAACACCAGTGTCAACGTCAGTGTCAACACCAGTGTCTACACCGGTGTCAACACCAGTGTCTACACCGGTGTCAACGTCAGTGTCAACGTCAGTGTCAACGTCAGTGTCAACGTCAGTGTCAACGCCAGTGTCAACGCCAGTGTCAACGTCAGTGTCAACGTCAGTGTCAACACCAGCGTCAACACCAGCGTCAACACCAGCGTCAGCGTCAGCGTCAACGTCAGTGTCAACGCCAGTGTCAACTTCGGTGTCAACGTCAGTGTCAACACCAGTGTCAGCGTCAGTGTCAACGTCAGTGTCAGCGTCATCATCAGTGTCAACACCAGTGTCAACACCAGTGTCAGCATCAGTGTCAACACAGGTGTCAGCGTCAGTGTCAACGTCAGTGTCAGCGTCAACACCAGTGTCAACACCAGTGTCAACACCAGTGTCAGCATCAGTGTCAACACAGGTGTCAGCATCAGTGTCAACACAAGTGTCAACGTCATTGTCAACATCAGTGTCAAAGTTAGTGTCAACACCAGTGTCAACACCAGTGTCAGCATCAGTGTCAACGTCAGTGTCAGCGTCAACGTCAGCGTCAACACCAGTGTCAACACCAGTGTCAACACCAGTGTCAGCATCAGTGTCAACACCAGTGTCAACACAGGTGTGAGCATCAGTGTCAACACAAGTGTCAACGTCATTTTTAACATCAGTGTCAAAGTTAGTGTCAACACAAGTGTCAGCGTCAGTGTCAGCGTCAGTGTCAACGTCAGTGTCTACACCAGTGTCTACACCAGTGTCTACACCAGTGTCTACACCAGTGTCAACACAAGTGTCAGCGTCAGTGTCAACGTCAGTGTCAGCGTCAACGTCAGCATCATCGTCAGTGTCAACACCAGTGTCAGCATCAGTGTCAACACCAGTGTCAACACCAGTGTCAGCATCAGTGTCAACACAGGTGTCAGCATCAGTGTCAACACAAGTGTCAACGTCATTGTCAACATCAGTGTCAAAGTTAGTGTCAACACAGGTGTCAGCATCAGTGTCAACACAAGTTTCAACGTCATTGTCAACATCAGTGTCAACGTTAGTGTCAACGCCAGTGCCAGCACAAGTGTCAGCATCAGTGTCAACACAAGTGTCAGCATCAGTGTCAACACAAGTGTCAGCATCAGTGTCAACACAAGTATCAGTGTCAACACAAGTGTCAGCATCAGTGTCAACACCAGTGTCAACGTCGGGGTCAACACAAGTTTCAGCATCAGTGTCAACACAAGTGTCAGCATCAGTGTCAACACCAGTGTCAACGTCGGGGTCAACACAAGTTTCAGCATCAGTGTCAACACAAGTGTCAGCATCAGTGTCAACACCAGTGTCAACGTCGGGGTCAACACCAGTGTCAACACAAGTGTCAACGTTAGTGTCAACGTCGGTGTCAACACCAGTGTCAACGTCTGTGTCAACGTTGGTGTCAACACCAGTGTCAACATTAGTGTCAACACCAGTGTCAACGTTAGTGTCAACACAAGTGTCAACACCAGTGTCAACGTCGGTGTCAACGTCAGTGTCAACACCAGTGTCAACACCGGTGTCAACATTAGTGTCAACACAAGTATCAACGTTAGTGTCAACACCAGTGTCAACGTTAGTGTCAACACCAGTGTCAACATTAGTGTCAACACCAGTATCAACACCAGTGTCAACGTTAGTGTCAACATTAGTGTCAACACCAGTGTCAACGTTAGTGTCAACACCAGTGTCAACGTTAGTGTCAACACCAGTATCAACACCAGTGTCAATGTTAGTGTCAACATTAGTGTCAACACCAGTGTCAACGTTAGTGTCAACACCAGTGTCAACGTTAGTGTCAACGTTAGTGTCAACGTTAGTGTCAACGTTAGTGTCAACGTTAGTGTCAACACCAGTGTCAACACCAGTGTCAACATTAGTGTCAACACCAGTTTCAACACAAGTGTCAACGTCAGTGTCAACACAAGTGTCAACGTCAGTGTCAACACAAGTGTCAACACCAGTGTCAACGTTAGTGTCAACACCAGTGTCAACGTTAGTGTCAACACCAGTGTCAACACAAGTGTCAACACCAGTGTCAACACCAGTGTCAACACCAGTGTCAACACAAGTGTCAACACCAGTGTCAACACAAGTGTCAATGTCAGTGTCAACACCAGTGTCAACGCCAGTGTCAACACAAGTGTCAACGTCAGTGTCAACGTCAGTGTCAACGTTAGTGTCAACGTCAGTGTCAACACTAGTGTCAACACAAGTGTCAACACAAGTGTCAACACAAGTGTCAACACCAGTGTCAACGTTAGTGTCAACACCAGTGTCAACACAAGTGTCAACGTTAGTGTCAACACCAGTGTCAGCGTTAGTGTCAACACCAGTGTCAGCGTTAGTGTCAACACCAGTGTCAACACAAGTGTCAACACAAGTGTCAACGTTAGTGTCAACACCAGTGTCAACACAAGTGTCAACACCAGTGTCAACACAAGTGTCAACACCAGTGTCAACACAAGTGTCAACACAAGTGTCAACGTTAGTGTCAACACCAGTGTCAACACAAGTGTCAACGTTAGTGTCAACACCAGTGTCAACACCAGTGTCAACACCAGTGTCAACACAAGTGTCAACGTTAGTGTCAACGTTAGTGTCAACGTTAGTGTCAACGTTAGTGTCAACGCCAGTGTCAACGTCAGTGTCAACGTCAGTGTCAACGTCAGTGTCAACGTCAGTGTCAACACCAGTGTCAACGTCGGTGTCAACACCAGTGTCAACACAAGTGTCAACACAAGTGTCAACACAAGTGTCAACACAAGTGTCAACACATGTGTCAACACCAGTGTCAACGTTAGTGTCAACATTAGTGTCAACACCAGTGTCAACGTTAGTTTCAACACCAGTGTCAACGTTAGTGTCAACACCAGTGTCAACACAAGTGTCAACACCAGTGTCAACACCAGTGTCAACACCAGTGTCAACACCAGTGTCAACACAAGTGTCAACACCAGTGTCAACGTTAGTGTCAACACCAGTGTCAACACAAGTGTCAACACTAGTGTCAACACAAGTGTCAACACAAGTGTCAACACAAGTGTCAACACCAGTGTCAACACCAGTGTCAACGTTAGTGTCAACACCAGTGTCAACACAAGTGTCAACGTTAGTGTCAACACCAGTGTCAGCGTTAGTGTCAACACCAGTGTCAGCGTTAGTGTCAACACCAGTGTCAACGTCAGTGTCAACACCAGTGTCAACGTCAGTGTCAACGTTAGTGTCAACGTTAGTGTCAACACCAGTGTCAACACAAGTGTCAACACAAGTGTCAACGTTAGTGTCAACACCAGTGTCAACACAAGTGTCAACACCAGTGTCAACACAAGTGTCAACAACAGTGTCAACACCAGTGTCAGCGTTAGTGTCAACGTCAGTGTCAGCGTCAGTGTCAACACCAGTGTCAACGTCATTTTCAACGTTAGTGTCGACACCAGTGTCAGCGTCAGCGTCAGTGTCAGCGTCATCATCAGTGTCAACACCAGTGTCAACGTCAGTGTCAACACCAGTGTCAACACAAGTGTCAACACAAGTGTCAACACCAGTGTCAACACAAGTGTCAACGTTAGTGTCAACGTTAGTGTCAACGTTAGTGTCAACGTTAGTGTCAACGTTAGTGTCAACGCCAGTGTCAACGCCAGTGTCAACGCCAGTGTCAACGTCAGTGTCAACGTCAGTGTCAACGTCGGTGTCAACGTCGGTGTCAACACCAGTGTCAACACCAGTGTCAACACAAGTGTCAACACAAGTGTCAACACAAGTGTCAACACAAGTGTCAACACAAGTGTCAACACAAGTGTCAACACCAGTGTCAACGTTAGTGTCAACATTAGTGTCAACACCAGTGTCAACGTTAGTGTCAACACCAGTGTCAACGTTAGTGTCAACACCAGTGTCAACACCAGTGTCAACGTTAGTGTCAACACCAGTGTCAGCGTTAGTGTCAACACCAGTGTCAACACAAGTGTCAACACAAGTGTCAACGTTAGTGTCAACACCAGTGTCAACACCAGTGTCAACACAAGTGTCAACACCAGTGTCAACACCAGTGTCAACACCAGTGTCAACACAAGTGTCAACACCAGTGTCAACACAAGTGTCAACACCAGTGTCAACACAAGTGTCAACACTAGTGTCAACACAAGTGTCAACACAAGTGTCAACACAAGTGTCAACACCAGTGTCAACACCAGTGTCAACGTTAGTGTCAACACCAGTGTCAACACAAGTGTCAACACAAGTGTCAACACCAGTGTCAGCGTTAGTGTCAACACCAGTGTCAGCGTTAGTGTCAACACCAGTGTCAACGTCAGTGTCAACACCAGTGTCAACGTCAGTGTCAACGTTAGTGTCAACGTTAGTGTCAACACCAGTGTCAACACAAGTGTCAACACAAGTGTCAACACAAGTGTCAACACCAGTGTCAACACAAGTGTCAACACCAGTGTCAACACAAGTGTCAACAACAGTGTCAACACCAGTGTCAGCGTTAGTGTCAACGTCAGTGTCAGCGTCAGTGTCAACACCAGTGTCAACGTCATTTTCAACGTTAGTGTCGACACCAGTGTCAGCGTCAGCGTCAGTGTCAGCGTCATCATCAGTGTCAACACCAGTGTCAACGTCAGTGTCAACACAAGTGTCAACACAAGTGTCAACACCAGTGTCAACACAAGTGTCAACGTCAGTGTATTTACTAAAGTAAATAAATAATAACAAACATATTCAAAGCCATATCTACTGAAGAGAGAACGTCTGTCTGAGAAAAAATATGTTTGAGTTGCTATTCCAAAACGGAGAATCAGAGTTTATGATATTTAGTCTGAAGTCGTTCCATGGACGGGGAGGTTCTCAACTTCATGGTGGTCAAATATGCAGGTGGTTGGAGAGCTGGATCTCAGAGGAAGACCTGAGAGTCTGGCTGGGTGTGTTGAGGGGGAGGAGGAAGGTGAGGTGCTGCTGGGCGACATTGTTTAAACAAGATCAAGTAATTTCTAGTAGAACTGTGATGGGATTACCCTAGCTGGTCTCTGAACGTCCCTGGTCCCTAAATGTTTTTGACTATCCCTGGTTCCTGGCTGTCTCTGGTCTCTGGATGTTCCTGGTTCCTGGTCTTTGGTTGTTTCTGGGCTCTGGTTCCCGGTCTTTTGTCCCTGGTCTCTGGTTCCCGGTCTCTGGTTCCCGGTATTTTGTCCCTGGTCTCTGGTTCCCGGTCTCTGGTTCTGTCTTGTTGCAGTGAAACATTTAGTGAAAACTTGGGACTGTAGGGCAGGTTAAAAAAACTCTTTTTGTTGTTTACTTTGAGATTTGTCTTCTTTGCTTATTTCAGTTTTAATGTTCATGCTGTTCATTTTTATGGGCGTTTTTTTTTTTGTTATTTTATAAATCCTTGATTCTTGTAGAAACGATGCAACACGTCTGAGAACATTGTAGCGTCATCAGTTGGTCATCATTTTGGCATCTACACATTTTTTTCCCGCTGTTTTTTTAGTTTCATTCAACCTCAAAATTATTCTTTGATTATTTACATGAAACGTTAACATTTCTCAGTCTTAAAATTTGATCCGTTTCTATTGTGAGTAAAAATAGGTTAATAAGGCTTACAAATGATTGTTTTTATTTACATTTAACAACAGCTCAGCTTTCTATTAATTGAGGGCCTACAACGCAAATGATTGGGCCACCAAACGGAGAATTACGTCCTACTGAGCACGCTCAGTGAGACTAACCAAGGCTACGGGGCTAACATGGAGCTGACAGAGTAGATCTGAGAAAAGATCACCTGAATCTACCACTGCAGCCGGAGTCTTGAGTTCTCACAGAGGCTGAAGAGGTCTTCAAGGTCCACATTCTGCAACAGAAGACTTCTGGTTGTCCTTTAACTCTGGACTGGTTCCAGCTTTGACCTGTGAAGAGCTTGTTCAAGCCAGAGATGGAGGAACACTAGAATTTGACTGTAGTTTGAGCTTTCTCTGGTATCTGATTATGGCTTTTATTTTTCTAAACCAGACTTTGTGCCTCTGCTCATCCTCATGTTGGAGAACTTTTTTCTTCTGAGCTCTTTGAATAAAAATCTCTGAAAGCAGTCCAGCTCCTGTTGTCTCTCCTTAACGTTCCCCACATATTTCAGGTGAATGCTCTGGAGCTCATGAATGAAATTCTGGCCCTTAGAATCCTTCCCATCTGGACTCTGTGGGCTCCATGAGGTCCCCTGAAGGTCCACAAGGGCTCCTGAGACACATCCTACCCTTTGTGCTTCCATCTGTTCTTTTTTTCTGCATCTACTTGTTTTCATTTTTGCTGCTCCCTGTTATCTTTCTTGTGTGTTGCCATGGTTACACTTATTTTATTCTTTATTTGATTTGCCATCCATTGATCCACCCCTTTTCCGTTGTCCCCTCCCCCACCCTTGGTCGTGTGTCTTCAGAGTCAGTTGTGTCTTCCTCTCCACATCCTGGAGGAGCGGGGACTCCCCCAGGTGGCCGGAACAGTCAGCGCGTTGCTCAGCCTGGCCCCGCCCCGGCAGTCGGTCACTACTACGCCTGGACCCTCCATCACCATTTAGACATCACAGCCAATCAGAGTGCAGGTCTCAGCCCTGTTCCGACAGCCTGTGTGATGTCATCACCATGGAGACAGGAGTGCGGTAAACAGAGACTGACCTGTATGGGTCAGCAGAGGGTGGGTGAATCCTTCGCCGTTGCCATGGTTATGGTCTGCGTGCTCCCGTTGGTCCCCATCATGGAAGCCCAGGTGTGACAGGAAGATGTTGCTCTTCAGTTCTACTGAAAGACTCAACAAGATGTCAAAAATAAGAAGATTCAGTAAAAACTTAACTCTGCTTTCTTTAAAAAGTCAGAAAAAATCATGAAAAAACATGAAGGTTTGACCTTGAATAGAACCCATGGAATTTTTTGACTTTTTT
>CM026201.1:32658197-32688408 GCA_014839995.1 Xenentodon cancila
CCCCCGCCTACACTCACCAGCTCTCCCCACTTCTGTCTGCAGAAACACAGTGACGCCTGGTGGGAAACCCAACAAAACCCGTGTGATCTGGGGGAAGGTGACCCGTGCTCATGGCAACAGCGGCATGGTCAGAGCCAAGTTCAGTAACAACCTGCCAGCCAAGGCCATCGGACACCGAGTCAGAGTGGTGAGTCGGACCGGTTCAAGCCGGCTTTTAACGGGTTCCGGGCCGGCTTGGATACTTTTCTTTTCAAAGCAACGGCGATGACGTCTTTGTATGAGACAACTCCGGCTACGTATTCCACAACAACAATGGGTTATGTTTACTCACCATTTGTTGTCTCACTAAAGTTAGTTAACCAAGTATGGTGGTCGCTGTTGCCGGGTTTTAAACGTGGCGTGTGTGAAGGCGTTGCTGTTGAGACTGATCCGAGGTGTTACTGTCTGGCCGATCAGCAGCCTGCAGCCTAGTGACACTGCATCATCAGCCCGAGACGTCTGAACGATGACGCGTCACATGTGTGTCCTTCCTTAAACTTGCACAAACATTCCAGGATTTTATTTTTCCAGTAGCTACAGAACCATTGAGTAAATACGATTTGACCGACTAGTACCTGCTCCCACTTGTATCAATAAATGTCTTTCAGGTGTATTGACTTCCAACATATTTTCTCGTGTCAGAAATGTTTTCTACTTCTGTTAACTTTCAAGGCTTTTCTTACTTTTGTCCTCCAGGACTGAATGTGCATGACACTGAATGTTGAACAGTTTGCATCTATTAGTCATATCAGTCGTTCACTCGTTATTCCGTTTCACTTTTGTCTGGAAATGTGCTCGTATTTATTTGATTGCACTATGTCCAGTTCTAGCTACAAATGGGAAGATCAGTCCCTTTTGCGTTGCCGTGGTGATGATGCTTTTTATCGGCACGGTAACTCTTATCAACAAACTTGTTGACGGAACCACCTCGGAACACCAGAAACATAAAACTCAGTTTAAGTTCAACTTACGTTTTTGGCTCAGTTTGTCGAGCCTCCTACCTAAAGCGGAGCCGTCTCTACAAGAACCTGCTGGAACAAGGAGTATTTCTGATGGCAGCATCAGAAATAACTTTACAATACCATAAACAAAAACCCAATTCCACGGCCCTCCACGCGTGCTTTTATTGTGGCGGCCCCTCCACGCGTGCTTTTATTGTGGCGGCCCCTCCACGCGTGCTTTTATTGTGGCGGCCCCTCCACGCGTGCTTTTATTGTGGCGGCCCCTCCACGCGTGCTTTTATTGTGGCGGCCCCTCCACACGTGCTTTTATTGTGGCGGCCCCTCCACGCGTGCTTTTATTCTGACGGTCCCTCCACGCGTGCTTTTATTCTGACGGTCCCTCCACGTGTGTTTCAGATGCTGTATCCCTCTCGAGTGTGAAGATCGATCGTCTGTGGATGTTTGTTTGTACAGAAATAATAAACTGATCAGTGAAATGATCGAGTTCAAACCTGTTTGTCTATTTATTGAAAACAAACACAGCAGAGTGATTTAAAAGAAGTTCAAGCTTTGTCTTAATGTTGTAACCAAACAAATTAAAATGTTGATTGAAGTAGCAGCTCAAAATCATTAAAGAATTGGCTGACTCTGAAGTCCTGTAGCTGAGCACCAGAACCACCAGCAGGGTTCTGGACATGTGAACGTCCAAACTAATACCCTGATGAAGTCTAAAAGATCAGTCCAACTGAGCAGGACGACAAACCCGGTTACCAGCTACAGCTGTCCGCTGCTGGTCCTCCAGGAAGCTGAACGAGACCCATCATCTCCTCCTGAGCAGAGCTGAGTGGCTGCTAGTGGAAAGGAGGGTCATGCTGGTCCTGCAACAATCCCCCCTAAACTCCGGGACTAGGAGCGCTGCACTTGGACAGTCCTGGACTGGGGATGTACAAAAAACCGGTCTGTAATACCACAAGGAAGTCCTGTTAAAAGGACCACATGGCACAAAGTCTCCAGGATGCAGTCGTATGACTGTATGCAACGAACACATCCTTAATGGCTGCGTTTGGGATTCCTGAGCCGGATCTGTGCATCACTGGGGTAATGCCCTTCCTCCTCTGAGGCAGGCCAGTACAAATACTGGTTCTGTGTTGGTCTGGATGCCTCTGGGGCATCTCAAAAGCAGAGTGGAACAAACTTCCTGTCACAACTGGGTGACTGAGCAGCTCTTGTGAGTACATTTAGTCCGGTGTTTTAAATCAACCGTCAGACGCTTCAGACCTGTTCCAGGGTACTAAGCAAAACTACACTGGCTCACTGCATCTTCATCATGATTAAAACCCAAAACTACCAACCACCGTACCTTCTGCCTCCTCAGCACCCAGGCTGGTGTCGACCCTCTGGGAGGAGGACCAGGTTCTTACCAGCCAGACGCAGCGTGGCGAGTTGAGGGGGGCGATGGAACGCCCATCATTCAAATCCAACAGGATTTCATTCAATACTTAGATCATGTTTTGGGTAAAAGCATCTGCCAGATAAAAATAAGCAGGATGGATGGTGAGAGAGGCGTAAGCCGACTGGCGATATTACGTATTCTGTAACCGATGACCTTCATCACCTCGGCCAAAGAAAGGCAGTGCGGGTTCGTCACTCTGGCGTTTCCTGAAACGGCGCATTGTCGCAATGGGAAGTGGGTTACTCAACTACAACCTTTCTTCAGGTATGTCTAAGGTGTGGTTTGACCAATATCAATTTTGGAGACTGAAAGAAATAAAACTCCAACATGAACACAGTTTGGACAGGCTGCGTTTTCTCAGCAGCAGAACCAAGCAAAAGAACCGAGTGGCCATTCTGCAAACACGCCGCCCTCATCCTGACTGCGAATGCCTGAAGTGACATGGATTTGTGCCGTGGATCCTAGTGGCTGTAAAGATTTAATTTGACTTTGATACCAGTTTCATTCACGTCAGCTGCTGAGGCAGCTGGTGCTCCGTCAGGCGTCGTGGTGGCGCTCTTCCAGGCTGCTGGTGTGTAGTCACGGCAGCGCCGAGCGGCTCCACACGTACACGAACAAAAGTCTGCCGTTCACATCATGTTATGTTTGCTGAAACGAGCTCGTAGGAACATCTGGTGTCTGCTGTATTTTTACGCAGCTACAGCACGATTGTTAACTGACAATAAAACCATATACAAGAACATATATCTTCTGTTTTCTTTTATTAAACACTTGTTTATCATTTCAAACTGATATTGTTTAAAAATATAAACTACATATAAAAACAACACATCTGATGCAGAAATCAGAAATATTCTTGATGTGGAGCAGACTGGAGCGACTGCCAGCATTCTAGCTTCTGCGTTCACTTGAACCAGGAACAAACATAAACCTAACGAGGACCAGAGCTGCAACTGAGTATCAGCGGGACCTTCCAAGAGCTGACGGTTGGTGAACCAACTGGGTCCTGGTGGATGTTCACGTTAGTCCAGAAGTCAGTGCAGCTCAAAAATCAGGTTTAGATTCCCCTAGTGGTTAGTAGAGAAACTGCACCTTCCTTCATTCCAGGTTGGCTTCAGACCAGCAAACCAGATGTGTTTACCTCCACCTGTCTGTATAGATACCTGCCAACATCCTGACCTGCAGTCCCACCCTCTGACCACCTCAGTGTCTGCTGTCTACACCTGTTTAGTAGAGAGAAGAGACACAGACACACCGCCAAAGGTACCAAAGACCAGATCCATCAGTACAATCATCTGTTAACTGGAGAACTGAGAGTTTTCTGTCCACCAGACTGGTACCTGGTTAGTTGGGGGACTACAGAGACCACTATCTAAACAGGTGTAGACAGCAGACCCTGAGGTGGTCAGAGGTGGGACTGCAGGTCAGTAGATCATGTTGGTGCCCCCCTGCAGCAGGTCTACAGCAGCAGATCCAGATGAAGCTGTGTTGAAGACCAGCTGCTCCAGTCTGGTCCTGCAGCTGCAGCTGGGACTACTGGTCCTGACACACTAAAGTTTACACCAACTAGATGTTTTACTGAACACAAACGTTTGAAGTTTGGTTTTAAAGGTGGAGGTGGTGTCAGCCTCCTTCACCCAAACTGGAAGTTGGTTCCAGAGTGATGGTTCCTGATAGCAGAAGACCCGTCCTCCAGATCTACATCTGGATCTTCTAGGAACTACGAGTAAACCTGCACTCTGAGAACCGAGAACTCTGTTAGGAACATGAGGAACCATCAGGTCCTGGAGATATTGCGGAGGTGAATGAATGAATAGACAGATGAATGGATGCACAGAGGATTGTATCCAAGAAAAGTTTTGATGCAATCTGTTGGTTTCCTTAGTGAAGCAATAATAAATATTTTATTGACTTTGTATTAATTTGACTTATTTGGAAGAAGTTGAACTGGTTTGTTGAGGTGCCGTGCGATGACGTGTCATGTTTTGGCGCTATACAAATAAAACTCAACTGAACTTTGATTGGTTGGATGGGCGGACGGCTCCGGGGTCCAGCCGCGCCCCAACAGCGCCCTCCAGCGGCCTGCAGAAACTTTCTCCGACGCTACTTACTTCCTGTTTTGTCCGGAGCGGATCCTCCCGTGTCGTCCGGGTCCTCCGCCGGTGTCGCTTCTTTGTGGGCTCTTTGTGTCCGTCCGCGGCGTCCTCTTCGGCCTCCTCGGACTTCACTACCGGTTTACATCCGAGCCCCGGGAGGTGTTTGGCTCTGTGACCGACCGTAGTACGACGAGCCGCTTAGAGCTCCGGCGGAGCAGCCGGTGTTCCTGTGGTTCTCCTGCCGGTCGTCCTGATGGATTTTACTTAAATTTTCGACTGTGGGGCTCCAATAATGCCTCCCGCGGTGTTCGCACTGGTTCAAGCCTGGCTCTGGTAACCAGGTCAGTTAAACTAATTAAACTCGTGCGGGTCTGACCTCTAAGGTGTCCCGGACCTCCGCCGGTCGTCGTGGAGCAGCTTTGGCCTGTAAATGTCCTCTGGTCGATTCGCCCAGCAGACCGTCAGTGTTGGATATTCACTGTCCAGACGCTTCATTTCTTTTAACGGGTTACTGGTCACCCAGCTCCAGCTCCAGAACCCAGCACAAGTTAAATTGAGTTTTAACGAACAAAATCACTTTTAGAATGTGAAATCGTTCGGTTCTAATTTACGAGTGTCGTTAAAGTCAACTATATTTAACGTTAAAGATAACTGTCCGTTTCTGTTCGCCAACCAGCAGGGACGATTCTAGGGTTTTGGGGGGCCTATTTTGGGACAGGAAGTTCCCAGATCCTTCAAAATTATCCTGGTGATCTTTAACCTGTTCGAAGAAAACAAGTTAGATTTATGAATCTGAAGCTGAAATTAAAATTGAACTAGCTAAAAAAAACAACAAAAGAGCAACTATAAAGAACAATTATAAACTGAACTGAGGTTAGCTGGGCTCAAATATGAAAAAAATTTAAAAAAAAATAGGCAACATACGTAAGCTCACAAATTTCCAAGACGGAACCTTGTAATTCCCAACTTGTAAATGCAACTCAGAAACTGTCTTTACAAAGTTGTTAATTTGTTTTCCTATTTTGCATTGTGACTCCATAAACCTGCAAATTCCCAAGAAAGAAACTCAAACAGTAAATTGTGAATTTGTAAGAGAAAACTTGATATTTGAAAATGAAACCCAAATTTTCAGCTTTTTTTTTTTTTTTTTTTTTTTAATTTTCAGCTTTTTAAAGTAACATATTCACATAAAAACGCCACTCATATTTTCCTTCTACGTTTATAAAAAGAAAAAAGACTAGTTAAAAAAATGTATTTCAGTTGTCATAAACACAGAAATTCGCACTTTATGATCTAGCAAGTTTACAAATAAAATAGCAAAGTACTAGTTAAAGTTTTCATTTTCTTATTTATTATTGAGGATGACCTTGTAGTTCTGCTGCCACCTGGTGGCTCGGAGGGTCTACACATCCAAATGATGGGAATAAAAGACAGCTCTGCAAACCAGAAACAAATCTGGATTAAAGCTTTGTCAGGGTTTAAAGAAGTGAATTCTATTTTTAAAGTTTGGGTCTTTGATAATGTAAACACAACGTTCATGCCCCTCCCAACCTCACCGCTGTCTCCTCCCCCTGCTGTCCAGGAGTGTCCTCATTAAAGCACGTACATGTGAGCTGTAGTGTGCAAGCACAAGGACATTCTGTTACTACGGAAAGTCGAGGCGTCAGAGAACAAATACTTGAGATTAAATCAGTAATGGAACAAATGGAAGTTAATAAAGTTATATAACTAAACTGTATCTGGATGCACTGCTACATAACCTAACTTTTAATATTTACTTAGACTTGGTGAATATGTTGTCCTGGAGTGTTTAGGTGGACGTCAGGACCAGAGGTGTCGTATAACTGCACAAAGACATTGTATTTGTTTTGATCTCACAACCAGATTAGTTAGGAAACCATACTAACATATACAAATAATGCTTTAATGAATTAGTGAAAGCCAACTGAGCTTCCCAGGATAATAAAACTAACCTCATCTTAAACGGCAATCTTATGGTAAACAGTCTGCTCCTAAACGGAAAAAAATAAACCAGGGAGAAACAAAAATCTGATGATTACCTGTCGAGTAGAAATCCTGCTAATTCCACATCCAACTGAAAACCTTTCCAATCCCACAGCTCCTTCCACTGTGGAAACACCGCTCCAACATTCGCCAGTATTTTTTCTGCGCGGTCAATTTTTCTTTTCTTCTTACTTCTCTGGGTCTGGAGCGCCCCCTAGCTGTGATTGAAAAAGCTGCAATGGGAGCAGTGGAAACTCGTGAACTGTATATGAGCTGCAGGTGCGACAAAGGAGCCAAGGTTTTTTTTCCTAGTTGATGTAATATCAGAAAATGGGGCAATAATGCACTTACCAACTGTGACTTTTAACAGGGCTGTAACAGTTTCTTTAGTAATCCTGGGTTAAACTGGGTTCCACACTGGTTTTAATACCAGGAAATCCAGGTCCACATCAGGTAATCCGGGTTTAATGGTGTCCTTTTTCTTTTTGTTTTTAGTTCTGGCGAAGATGGTCCAGGTTGACCTTGAACATTAGAGTCCTCTTCAGATTCTGTTGATGCAGGTGGTCCAGGAGTTCTGTCAGCGATCCAGCTTATCATGGCAGAGCTCCACCAGACTCCCACCTCGTTGTGCTGCTGTCGTAAATCCCCACCTGTTTCTGGTGCATGCGCCAAGGACTCTAACCGGCCTTCTGCAGGCCCAGGACCCAGGTCTTCACCTTGCTCTCTGGTGGACGTGGCCTCGGCGTCAAACTTCAGGTGCTTCCAGCTGCAGCACTTCCACCTGGACCTGCGTCTCAACTTTGCAGTGAAGGAAATGAGCGGCTGGCTGGTTCTGGATCTAGTTCCAGTCCAGCTGGGGCTCTGCACTCTCGTCCTGGACTCCCATCCCTCCCTGCTGATCCACTCCATAGACTGTAAAGTTCCTGGGGATGGGCCAGAGGAGCCAGTCTCGCTCACTTACCGAGTGGACCCATTTACGGACTACGGCTCCTCCCTCAGCATCAGCCTGCCGACTGCGGCAGCCAGACCGGGCCGACTGTTCCGGGTCACAGTTCGCTACACCACCACCGATGGCCCGGCGGTAAGAACAGGCCCTGGTTTTGTGTTGCTGGTTCCAGACCAGTCTAGGATTGTGGGTCTTTAACCTTCTGGGATCCAGGTTTGAAAATGAATCTAAACATACAGAAACTCAGTGCTTCCCAACAGACTGGACTGGCCTTTCTTAGGCCTGGTCTTCCACTGGTTTTAGACTCAGCCATGAATCCGGATTCAGCTTTAGCTTTGAATTTAGACTGGTTATGGACAAATTTCAGATTTGATCTTGAGTGGATCTGAACTGGTTTAAGACATAGTTTTGGACTCATTAGTAGGCCTAGTTTTTGTACCAGTTACAGACCTGGTTTAGGACTAACTTGTGGGCCTGGTTTTGGATTGGTTTTAGACCAGTTGGTGTTAAACCTGGATTTGGGACTGGTTTTGAACTTTGTTTCAGGTTGTATTTTAACCTGGTTTCAGACTGGTTTTAAACCTAGTTGGGCATTGGCTTTAAACATGGTTTTGAATGTTTTTAGACCTTGTTTGGACTAGTTTTAGACTAGATATTAGACTGGTTTTAGGCCATCTTTTAGATTTAGTTTTGGATTAGCTTTAGACGTGGTTTCTGACTGGTTTTAAATGCGGATTTTGACTGGTTCTAAACCTAGTTTGGAATTGATTTTAGACCTGACTTTAGACCTGGTTTCGGACTGATATTTGGTCTGGTTTGAAAATATTTTTAACCTGGTTTTGGGCTGGTTTTCAATATTGGTTTTGGCTGGTTTGGGACCTGTTTTACATCAAGTATTGGTCTGGTTTTAGACGTGGTTATGGACTTGTTTGAGGCCAGGTCTTGGAATGGTTCTGGACTGACTTTGTCTTGTTTTGACTGGTTTCAGACCTGGTTTCAGATTTTATGCTTGGCTTGGTGTCAGACTTGATTTTTGGCTGGTTTTGGACTCCAGACACAAAGGAGTTAGGAAGACGGTTCCGTGTCTCTAGGCTTTGATTTTGTGGTTCTGCAGCAGGTTCAGACACCTCTGATGGTGAAGGATCTGCCTGTTTGTTTTGGGTGTACTGTCCTCCGTGTTTTTCTGATCTCTCTTCCTCATCAGATCTGGTGGTTGGACTCTGAGCTGACCTGTGGTCAGTCTCGTCCTCTCGTCTTCACTCAGGGACACTCGGTGTGCAACCGCTCCTTCTTCCCCTGCTTTGACACTCCTGCCGTCAAGAGCACATACACAGCCACGGTCCGGGTGAGTCCAGATCCCCTGGTCCCACAGAATAATCTGGAAAACCTCAACCTTAGCTGAAAACAAATCATCACCTTCCTGTTCCTCCCCAGGTCCCAGATGGTGTGACAGTCCTGATGAGTGCTTCTCAGAGTTCCTACTCCAAACAGGACCGGGTCTTCCAGTTCTCCATGGAGCTCCCAGTCCCGTCCTATTTGGTGGCGCTGGTGGCCGGGGACCTGGAGCACGTGGATGTTGGCCCGAGGTCGGTCAGTCCCACCTGGATGCAAAAGTTTCACAAATATGTGAGAAAAGAAGCAGCCAGAGGCAGGAACACTAATGGAAACTTGTCTTTGCGAATACATAATTAAATAACGACCAGAAGCACTTAGCGTTCTGTTCAGTTGAAGGAGCATCCTGTTACAATTTCTTATCAATTCAGAACATATCAATTATGCACTGGCCATTTGCAACAGAAAACGGTATATGTGAGGTTATCACCTCTAAATGAAATAAATCTTCATTATACACGACAGAAGTATCTGGAAACGTTATAGAAACTGAAAACTGTTCTGTCTAAAGAATAAAATATTTCATATGCAGTCTTGACTTATAAAGCACATTTAAAACGATAGGCCTTCCAAACTGACCAGCACACCCACACCAGGGGTAGATGATGCTCTTCACTCACACAAACATGATGCAGCACACCAAACAGGACAGAGATCAGCTTTGATCCTGGAAAGAGTTTCCCACCTCAACAACAAGCACAGAGTTGTTGCTAGATAAAAAGAACAGAAGTGGTGCCACAATCAATCCTTGGGGAATACCT
The DNA here is from genome assembly GCA_014839995.1 of Xenentodon cancila. Taxonomy (NCBI): domain Eukaryota; kingdom Metazoa; phylum Chordata; class Actinopteri; order Beloniformes; family Belonidae; genus Xenentodon; species Xenentodon cancila. The sequence continues at coordinate 32,667,830 of CM026201.1, forward strand.
TTTACTTGAAACACCAAAGATACTGCAGTGCATACTTCACTTTAAAACCCCCTTTATCTCTATGCAAACAACCAGAATCTCTGTGATTTGTTTGAAACTAACACAGAGTCATGGAAGCAGATATCAGCAGCGTGTTTTGAGTTAGAATAAAACTTTAACCACCAAACAGCAAAGGTAAGACTTATTTTATGGTTTGAGGTTGGGTTTCTTTGCTACGTTTTGGCTGCTGGCTCAGCAAGTTTTTGTCACACAGTGACAAGACAGATGTCTTTGTAACCAGCAGAGTGCCATCAGTCATGGTCAGTCATCATGACACTGTGTTTGTGTCACTTGCTTGAAGTGAAGAACTTCACCAAAGCACTAAAGTGGACTTTTTTTTTTTTTTTTACATGCCCATATTCTTGCTTGTTGTTTGAGTTGTTTCATTTGGATGGCCATGCTTGGTCAAGGCGTTTAGCAAAGTTCCTGCATGCTACATGCTCGTTGATCATCTGTACCACATGCGTGACCCACAGCTCCCTATACTGGCAGCTGTCGTAATAAGGACTCCACAAATTGTAGTGGTGTAAGGATGACCACTCTGAGACCAAAACTCAATTCAGTTTTATTTATACAGCGTCTGTTACAACACAAGTTGTCTCCAGGATCTTTCTAGAGACCTGGACCAGGACCTGGATCCTGAGGGGGGGGCCCTCCTGCTGAAGACCACTCAGGTAGAACAGGAATTAGAGAGAAGAGACACAAACACACCATCAAAGGTACCAAAGACCAGATCCATCAGTATAATCATCTGTTACCTGGAGAACTGAGAGTTTTCTGTCCACCAGACTGGTACCTGGTTAGTTGGTGGACTACAGAGACCACTATCTAAACAGGTGTAGACAGCAGACACTGAGGTGGTCAGAGGTGGGACTGCAGGTCAGTGGATCATGGTGGTGTCCCCCTGCAGCAGGTCTACAGCAGCAGATCCAGATGAAGCTGTGTTGAAGACCAGCTGCTCCAGTCTGGTCCTGCAGCTGCAGCTGGGACTACTGGTCCTGACACACTAAAGTTTACACCAACTAGATGTTTTACTGAACACAAACGTTGGAAGTTTGGTTTTAAAGGTGGAGGTGGTGTCAGCCTCCTTCACCCAAACTGGAAGTTGGTTCCATAGTGATGGTTCCTGGTAGCAGAAGACCCGTCCTCCACATCTACATCTGGATCTTCTAGGAACTACGAGTAAACCTGCACTCTGAGAACGGAGAACTCTGTTAGGAACACGAGGAACCATCAGGTCTTGCAAATATGGTGCTAACTCATTGAGTTAACAGTCCAAAAGCAACAAAAAATAAACAACTTCCCTTTCTACAATCAGGTTCCAGTGGAAAGGTCTGCTGGACTCACAGAATCACAATACTCAAAGACAAGACGGAATCATTGAGCTCTCAGATGTTTTCTGATAATGGTAGAACCTGGCTGAGCTGCCATCCCCAGGTTCAGATCATCTATTCTTCATTCTAGGTGGATCATTTCTAAAGTGCCTTGGATTTGTGAATTGTCTGTTGATTCTGTTGGCTGTGAAGAGTCAAACATCTAGATCTATCATCCTTCCTGGGATATGCCCTTGTACAAACACCTACAGCTCTGCAAGTGTTCCACGTGGAGGCGCTAAAACACCCTGAAGAGGTCACTGATACAAACCCAAAACTGTTCTTTGAAAGGAATTGAAATAAAAGCAGTTTTATAGTTTGGTTTCTGAAAAGCCTGAAAGTACACTGAAGGCCATACCAAAGTAAATGCCAAAAATGTTACAGAAAAAAATGCCATAAAGTAGTATAAGATTGTTAGAAACAATTTTTTTCCATTTATTAAACATTGAAATGTTTTGAATTTTTATGGATATGAATTCTGGACAGCTCAAACCTCCATAAATCTCCAGGAGCCGTGTGTGGGCGGAGCCATGTCTGCTGCCGTGTGCTGTAAAGAACCTAGGCGGTAGTGTGGAGCGTTGGCTGGGCGTGGCCGAGGACCTGTTTGGACCGTACTTGTGGGGCAGGTGAGCTATGAGCACACCATCAACGCTTTATTTAAACTGTCAGTGCTGACAGTGGCACCAACGGGGCTCCTCCTTCAGGTGCGACATTGTCTTCCTGCCTCCCTCCTTTCCCATTGTTGCCATGGAGAACCCATGCCTCACCTTCATCATTGCCTCCATCCTGGAGAGCAGCGAGTTCCTGCTAATTGATGTCATCCACGAGATTGCTCATGGCTGGTTTGGGAATGCCGTCACCAACGCCACCTGGGAGGAGATGTGGCTGAGCGAGGGCCTGGCCACCTATGCTCAGAGGAGGGTCACCACTGAGGCCTGCGGTGAGACTGCCAACCCAGTGTGTGTGGTGTGTGTGTGTGTGTGTGTGTGTGTGTGTGTGTGTGTGTGTGTGTGTGTGTGTGTGTGTGTGTGTGTGTGTGTGTGTGTGTGTGTGTGTGATGCATTGATGGTGTTCAGTGACATCCCATAATATTACTTTGACATTCCGGCTCTTTCTCAGGCGAGGCATTCACCTGCTTGGAAACTGTTGTGCGATTAGACGCCCTCCACAGACAGCTGCGTCTCCTAGGAGACAACAACCCTGTAAGCAAACTGCAGGTCAAGTTTGAGCCAGGTATCTACATCCCCATCCCACATGCACATGATCACACAGGTGTGCCTTCTCTAAGGACAGAACTGTGCTCCTGAAAAACAAATTCAACCTAGAAGTAGCAAAATGTGCATTTTCTTTAATTACCACTCTGGCCTGACATCTCAGGAGGGTTTGTCCAAGTCTGGTCCTGTGGTTTAAATGCCCCCTCTCCCTCTTCTAGGCGTGAACCCCAGCAGTCTGATGAACCTGTTCACCTACGAGAAAGGTTTCTGCTTCGTTTCATATCTGTCTGAGCTCTGTGGTGACGTCAAACGCTTCGACTGCTTCCTCAGGGTACAAAACCACAGATGACACTAGAGCACTGGTGACACTAGAACACTGATGACACTAGAACACTGATGACACTAGAACACTGGTGACACTAGAACACTGATCATGCAACACTATAACACAGATGATACTAGAACACTGATGACACGACACTAGAACACTGATGACACTAGAACACTGATGACACTAGAACACTGATCATGCAACACTATAACACAGATGATACTAGAACACTGATGACAGGACACTAGAACACTGATTATGCGACACTAGAACACTGACACGACGCTAGAACTTTGACACGACACTAGAACACTGATGACACAACACTAGAACACTGATGATGCTAGAACACTGATGACGCGATACTAGAACACAGATGACACAACGCTAGAACACTGATGATGCTAGAACATTGATGACACAACGGTAGAACACTAATGACACAACACTAGAACACTGATGACGCGACACTAGAACAGAGATGACACAACGCTAGAACACTGATGATGCTAGAACACTGATGATGCTAGAACACTGATGATGCTAGAACACTGATGACGCGACGCTAGAACAGAGATGACGCGACACTAGAACACAGATGACGCAACACTAAAACACTGATGACACAACACTAGAACACTGACACTAGAACACTGATGATGCAACACTAGAACATTGATGACACAACACTAGAACACTGACACTAGAACACTGATGACGCTAGAACACTGATGACATGATGCTAGAACACTGATGACATGTGGCTAGAACACTGATGACACGACGCTAGAACACTGATGACGCAAAACTAGAACATTGATGACACAACACTAGAACACTGACACTAGAACACTGATGACGCTAGAACACTGATAACATGAAGCCAGAACACCGATGACACTAGAGCACTGATGACCCGACACTAGAACACTGACGCTAGAACACTGGTGACACGACGCTAGAACACTGGTGACACGACGCTAGAACACTGGTGACACGACGCTAGAACACTGATGACACGACGCTAGAACACTGATGCTAGAACACTGATGACGCGGCACTAGAACACTGATGACGCGGCACTATAACACTGATGACACTAGAACACTGATGACACGACGCTAGCACACTGATCATGTGATGCTACAACACTGATGACACGACGCTAGCACACTGATCATGTGATGCTACAACACTGATAACATGAAGCCAGAACACTGATGAAACTAGAGCACTGATGAGCCAACACTAGAACACTGATGACGCTAGAACACTGATGACACAACGCTAGAACACTGATGACACTAGAACACTGACACTGGAACAGTGATGACGCTAGAACACTGATGATGCGACACTAAAACAGTGATCTTACGACACTAGAACACTGAGGACACTAGAACACTGATCATGTGATGCTAGAACACTGATAACACAATGCCAGAACACTGATGACACTAGAGCACTGATGAGCCGACACTAGAACACTGATGAGCCGACGCTAGAACACTGATGAGTCGACGCTAGAACACTGATGACGCTAGAACACTGATGACGCTAGAACACTGACGCTAGAACACTGATGATGTGACGCTAGAACACTGATGATGTGACTCTAGAACACAGATGACACGACTCTAGAACACAGATGACACGACTCTAGAACATAGATGACGCAACACTAGAACACTGATGACATGACACTAGAACACTGACGACACTAGAACACTGATGATACTAGAACACTGATGGTACAACACTAGAACACTGATGGTACAACACTAGAACACTGACACTAGAACACTGATGATGCGACACTAGAACACTGATGACCCTAGAACACTGATGACGCGATACTAGAACACTGATGATGCGACACTAGAACACTGACACTAGAACACTGATGATGCGACACTAGAACACTGATGACGCTAGAACACTGATGACGCTTGAACACTGATGACGCTAGAACACTGATGACGCTAGAACACTGATGACGCTAGAAGACTGATGACGCTTGAACACTGATGACGCTAGAACACTGATGACGCTTGAACACTGATGATGCGACGCTAGAACACTGATGATGCGACGCTAGAACAATGATGACATTTGAACACTGATGATACGATGCTGGAATACTGATGACATTAGAACAATGATGATGCTAAATCACTGATGACATGACGCTCCAACCCTGATGACACTAGAACACAGATGACATGGCACTAGAACACTGATGACCCTAGAACACTGATGACGCAACACTAGAACACTGACGCTAGAACACTAATGACGCTAGAACACTGATGCAACACTAGAACACTGATGATGCTAGAACACTGATGACGCGACACTAGAACACAGATGACATTAGAACAATGATGATGCTAAATCACTGATGACATGACGCTCCAGCCCTGATGACACTAGAACACAGATGACATGGCACTAGAACACTGATGACGCTAGAACACTGATGACCCTAGAACACTGATGACGCAACACAAGAACACTGACGCTAGAACACTAATGACGGTAGAACACTGATGCAACACTAGAACACTGATGATGCTAGAACACTGATGACGCGACACTAGAACACAGATGACCCTAGAACACTGATGACGCAACACAAGAACACTGACGCTAGAACACTAATGACGGTAGAACACTGATGCAACACTAGAACACTGATGATGCTAGAACACTGATGACGCGACACTAGAACACAGATGACATTAGAACAATGATGATGCTAAATCACTGATGACATGACGCTCCAGCCCTGATGACACTAGAACACAGATGACATGGCACTAGAACACTGATGACGCTAGAACACTGATGACCCTAGAACACTGATGACGCAACACAAGAACACTGACACTAGAACACTAATGACGGTAGAACACTGATGCAACACTAGAACACTGATGATGCTAGAACACTGATGATGCGACACTAGAACACAGATGACCCTAGAACACTGATGACGCAACACTAGAACACTGACGCTAGAACACTAATGACGCTAGAACACTGATGCAACACTAGAACACTGATGATGCTAGAACACTGATGATGCGACACTAGAACACAGATGACACAACGCTAGAACACTGATGCTAGAACACTGATGATGCTAGAACATTGATGACACAACGCTAGAACACTGATGATGCGACACTAGAACACAGATGACCCTAGAACACTGATGACGCAACACTACAACACTGACGCTAGAACACTAATGACGCTAGAACACTGATGCAACACTAGAACACTGATGATGCTAGAACACTGATGATGCTAGAACACTGATGATGCGACACTAGAACACAGATGACACGACGCTAGAACACTGATGCTAGAACACTGATGATGCTAGAACATTGATGACACAACGCTAGAACACTGATGACTCAACACTAGAACAGAGATGACACGACGCTAGAACACTGATGAGGCTAGAACACTAGAACAACAGTTTTTACTTCATCATGTTTTGTTTTTTTTTTTTTTTTTTTTTTTAAGGAGTAATTAATTGTGTTCTCTAAACATACCACTACAGCCTCTCAACCAGGTTCAGGTCTGCTGTTTTTGGGATAATTTCTTGTCACCTGCGTTTTAGTTGTCAGCCACTCAGTGACTGACGGGTCCAGGTCCAGACCATCATCCCTCAACCATCGTGCTTGACACTGAGCTATTCAGGATCAGGAGGTCTAAGATCCTGCATGTGTGTTTACAGGACTATATCTCTGAGTTTAAGTTCAAGAGTGTCGTTGCTCAGGACCTCATCAACTACTTCCTGCATTACTTCCCAGAGCTGCAAGATGCCGCTGTCACTCAGAGAGAAGGTAGTGTAGAGAGAGACCACATCAGCTATGATGGCTCCTCCCCCTTAGTGACATTACTTCCTGTGTCCTCAGGTCTGGAGTTTGAGCGCTGGCTGAGTGGCTCCGGTCCCCCTCCATTTGAGCCAGACCTGTCCGCTGGTGGTTCTTTGATCCAGCCGGTCCAAGATCTGTGTGACCTCTGGAGGAACACCGAACCCCCCGACCCGCAGAAGCTCACCACCTACAACATGTCAGCCTGGAACACCTTCCAGGTGGTTCTGTTCCTGGACCGTATGCTGGACCATTCACCGCTACCAACCAGTACGCATACTACGATCTGTCAAAATACTGCTAAAATATTATCTAACGACTACTAACTACTACTAAAATAATACAAAACACCCTGGTATAAAGTTGTTGCCTGCCTGTTACCTACATTTTGATGCTGAAGTGATCAGAAGTCTGTGTCTCAGATGTGATGGCGAGTCTGTCCAGCTGCTACTCATCACTGTTCGACGGTCTGAATGCTGAAGTCCAGATCCGCTGGCTGCAAATGGTGGTGAGGAACACGTTCTACCCCGACCTGCCCAGAGTCCGAGCCTTTCTGCACAAACACGTAAGAACCAAGGGCCAACTCTGGGTTATAACCAAGGTTGGGAACCCAGAGTTACACATGTACAGGTATTTACAGGGTTGCCAGATCTCACAAGGAAAACAAGCAGTAGAACTAGTAAACAACAACAATGATAGTGTGGTTCACTCTTCACCTGGATTTCTTTATCGCTATTGTTAATAAGCGGGTACCATGAAGACTTGTGGCCTTTTAATCTCAAATATCATTTCATTCTTTCAACTACAGAAGCCTACTCCTGACACAAATGAATTAAAGTCAATCCCTCTGTCCATCTGTCCTTCAGTCTGACCAGCTGTCCAACTATCTGTCCGTCTGTCCATCCATCCATCCATCCATCCATCCATCCATCCATCCATCCATCCATTTACTAAAGTAGTTAACTTGCCTTCCAGGTTTGCCTACTCGACCTATTTGACCATTTTTAAGTTAACCAGCGGTGGGCGGAGTCAGCTCCTACCAACATTGCATCATGCAGTAGGATAAAGTAGAGAGATCAAAAACTCTCCTCATAAACTGATGGATGAGATCATAGGGGGCGTGTCCAGTTCTTTACACAGTCAGTTATTCTGACTGATTTTTTTTTTTATGGCGAGCCAACAGGATCAAATAATGTAACTATTATTATTGATCTTATAATAAAAACTGTTGACAAAATGATTATAAAAAAGGTTGGGGTTTTTTTTCCACAACTGATGAAATATATTGACCTTCTCTGTGGTCTTTGGATTCCCCGTGTTTTTCCCCCATTTTAGTGTCACCTGTCCTGTTCACATGAACTGGTGCATGTCGGTGCTGAGCTTCCCTCCCAGCAACCCGAGGGTTTACCTAAACACAGGTCAGGTCTGCTAAAAACAGAACATGGGGATGGCAGGACCTGGGTGGAATTATTGATTATAAGATGAGGAGGTCTGTGAGCGCCGCCGCCTCTTAGTTGAGGACGCCATAAACCAGAATATTACAGCATCCACGTAACACAACTGGATGCTGTAATGACAGACCAGAGCATTACAAGAAATGAGATCCAGGTCAACGACACACTAAAGAACCTCAGAAAGAAGTTCTGTGCAGCAAGGTCCACAAAAGCTGGAGTGGACATATTTAGATTTGTGCGACATGATTTGGAGAATAGTCTTTCCACTAACTCCATTATTATTTGGGCTAGCCAGCTCTTCCGATGTTAGCGAGGCCAACCAAACACAGCAGGGACATCCTGTTACGTGGGACCACTGGATAACGCCCTCTTTACAAAAAGACCGAGAATCCTGAAGCGTGCCATGAAGTAAAAAAAAAAAAAAAGACGTTTTTAAAAAATTGTTTCTGAGACGGCATTTATATTTGATGTCACACACTAAAATGAAACAACTGTAAAGGCTCCTTCCCATCCTCTGTCCTCTTCTGTCTGTAAATACCTGGTTGATCTGCGTTTAAACGTCTTTTATTCCAATACAACACATCACACAGTCACCAGACTGCAGCCGTCAGTCTTGCCTTGTCTTTGCTGCTCTTTCACGTTCAGCCGTTGGTGATCTTAGTCCTCTGGCAGAGTATTTTTTCTTCTTTTATGTGCACACACAGAAAAAACCTCTGTTGCAAATATATGTGGCTTTTGGGTTTTCCCAAACTTGGTAAAAACTGTTAATATATAGGCAGACAAAGGGTAAAGAAAAAAATGTTTTTAATTTTTTTTGAGACAGCATTTTTATTAAAGTGATGTTCTGTGACCCTGTAGACTTAGCACAGACCAGCTCCCAGCATGCACCTCAGTCCTCATACCTGTAAATAACTATTGCCCCCCCCCCACCCCCCCCCCCCCCCCCCCCCCCAGACCTCCAGGATGTACACTGTTCCGCTGTATGAGGACCTGGTTGCCGGGGTGATGAAGTGTGTTGCTGTGGAGATCTTCTACCAAACGCAGCGCCGCCTGCATCCAAATCTCCGACGGACGCTGCAGCAGGTCCTCTTCCAGACTGGCTTGGCCCCGCCCAATCAGAATGGCTCCACCCTGCCCATCCTGCCACCTTCCCCCTCCTCCCCCCTGCAGACAGCTGCCACGGCAACGGCTACCACTGCTGCTGGGACAACCGCTACCATCGCTCTGCGGGACGTCAACGTGTCAGCCTGATGCTGAAGTCTCAGAGGAAGACCTAGAGGGTCTGTGGAACTAACGGCTTTATCTAAACTAAACCAGGTTTATCTAAGTCCTGGGCCTTATCTCCTTCTGGCTCTGACACACCTGAAGACCTTGACTCAGGTGAGACAGTTGGGTTTGAACCACTAACTGACCCAAAGGCCCAGCTGGACTTCTTTCTGTTCAATCCCAAAGAAAACCAGCAAGCCTACACCTGAGTGGCCTTGATGCTTCAATTTGTACCTGAACTCACCAGCACTGCAGATCAGGGTTTTGTTCTAGTGTTTTTTTTTGTTTTTTTTTTGCTGTTTTTATGAGAAACCTGAACATCTCAGTGAACATTACAAAACTTACTTGGGAGAGGAGCTCATTAAATCCATCATTTGTCTTCTGGAAAGTGGACAAAAAAAACCTCTTAAGCAGGAACACAGAACACCCACAGCTTCAACCTGAGAGCTCACAGTTCCCAGTTGACAGTGAACGTGCCCTGAGACTGGCGGGAATGAGAGAAAAGGAAAAACAAACCTCAGATTTCTGCTCGTCTCCTTGAACATAAAACAGTGTGAACATTGTACTCAAAATTAACAAATAATGAATTGATAGAAGCAGAAAAAAAGAACAAGTAACATAAGTAAAGCTTATTTACAATATTTATTTACCTGATTATATTCCAGTACGGAGGAAATATTTAGAAATAACTACATTTTTCTGCTGCTGTCTTCATTTGAAATGTTTGTCTGTTTTCTTCTAACAATGTCATCAAAAATGAAATGGTGAACTTCAAGTCTGATTAATTTATTTTTAGGAAAACATTTTTACCTTTTATTGTTGAACTGTTTCAGACAATCCACTTTATTTTGAAGGAATCTGGATTTCCAGCTTCCGCCCTCCGTTCAAACGGAAATGTAAAGTCAGATATGTTTAAAGTTCTTTGATGACAGCAGGTTTGCTCTGGCGCTTTAAAGCATTCGTGTACCGGACGTACAATGCTATGCCTTAACAATCAAAGCACAATGTTAATATTTGGTGGCAGTCGCGAGCTGCGTGAATAAAGTTTTCTGTTTTATTAGAACATTTCTTTGAAACTAAAGTCTTTCTGGATAAAATTGTTAATTAAAAACAAAGTTGGAGTGTTGCTGTGTCTAATTTTTATAATCTGTTTATAAAGCATCTTCACCTGGGCAAATCTGCACAAACTTTTATTGTAATTTCTTTTCAGGTGAAAATAACGTGATAAAAGCAGTGATCAGATCTTTAAAGTGAAGCAGAAATTTGCCTGTGAACTGTGAAAGTGAGATAATTTGTGTTTGCTCACTAAAGTTTACATTTCTTACCACTGAGGAATAAACCTATAAATGTTTTAACTCCCGACTGATTTAAGAATTGTGTTTTGTTCGGAATTTGGTCACAGTGTCCAGGTAGTGGGCGGTCCTTCGGGTATTTGGCCAATCAGGAGACACTGCGCTGATGATAACCGGGCTTCGTCTCCAGTTGTTAGAATCCTCTTGTTTTTCTTAAATATCGCTCCGTGACCTAATTAAATTAATTTTAATCTGTGCTGGGTAGATGTACCAAAAATGTAAATAAAGTGACTGGGAATTGGCAGTAAACGTCAACTGGGGTAATTAATAATCGGGATACGGCAGCACTTATTTTGAAGGATCTGGCCGGAAGTTGAGTACGTCATCTGTGTGTTAAAGACGTCTGGAGGAGACGCAGCTGAGCAGCAGCTGGACCCATAAACCCGGGCCAGAACCCACCGCAACCGACTGGAGCCCGCGGAGACGGGCGAAGGAGGGGCGAGCAGGTGTACGGTCACGTGGTCCCTCTGACAGACAGACAGGCGAACACCACACCCGCAGGTGTCGCCTCAGCATCCCTCTCAAACCGTGAGACTGCGTGTCCTCCGGGCACGGCCCCGCAGGCGCGCGCATGGCTCAGGAGACCCGGGTGATCTACCACCTGGAGGAGCAGGACACCCCGTACCTGGTCCGCATCGGTGTACCCGCCCAGCGCGTAACCCTTGCGGACTTCAAGACGGTGCTGAACAGGACCAACGTCCGGTTCTTCTTCAAGTCTGTGGACGAGGACGTCGGGTGAGTCACGTGATCATGAGGCTGATGGGGGTTGTCATTGTTCCTTACTGGACCAGATCAGATGTATGTATGGGAGGGGAGGGTCACAGCAGCACAGGCACTTTAGTCACGTGGTCAGCATTATCAATAAGGTGTTGTCAGGATGGTTTACATCATAGTTTCAGCTTTATCTTGAGTTATGTAACAAACTGACGTCATCAAGTCCACCTGACTCAGCATTTCATCATAGAGACTTTTGCTGCTCTTTACTAGACTGGACTAGAAACTGGGTCAAGACCGGGACGGTCTGTGATGTGGACCTGCTCAGTACAAGAAACAAAAACGCAGATCCCCAATTCAGACCAGGTTTTTGGGTTTCAGGTTTACTGTGCCAGGACCTACAGGTTCTAGGGCTTCTGGTTCTCTGAACAGGATCTTACAGGTTCTAGGGTTTTTAGTTCTCTGGACCAGTTCCTTCAGGTTCAAGGGTTTATAGTTCTCTGGACCAGTTCCTTCAGGTTCAAGGGTTTATAGTTCTCTGGACTGGGTCCTACAGGTCCTAGGGTTTCTGGTTCTCTAGACCAGGTGCTACAGGTTCTACGGTTTCTAGTTCACTGGGCCAGGTCCTACAGGTTCTAGGGTTTCTAGTTCTCTGGACCAGTCTCTCCAGGTTCAAGGGTTTATAGTTCTCTGGACTGGGTCCTACAGGTTCTAGGGTTTTCTGGCTCACTGGGCCAGTTCCTACAATTTCTAGGGTTTCTAGTTCACTGGGCCAGGTCCTACAGGTTCTAGGGTTTCTAGTTCTCTGGACCAGGTCTTACAGGTATTAGGGTTTCTGGTTCTCTGGTCCAGGTCTTACAGGTTCTAGGATTTCTGGTTCTCTAGACCAGGTGCTACAGGTTCTATGGTTTCTGGCTCTCTGTACTGGGTCCTACAGGTTCTAGGGTTTCTGGTTCTCTGGACTGGATCCTTCAGGTTCAAGGGTTTATAGTTCTCTGGACTGGGTCCTACAGGTTCTAGGGTTTCTGGCTCACTGGTCCAGTTCCTACAATTTCTAGGGTTTCTAGTTCACTGGGCCAGGTCCTACAGGTTCTAGGGTTTCTAGTTCTCTGGACCAGTTCCTTCAGGTTCAAGGGTTTATAGTTATCTGGACTGGGTCCTACAGGTCCTAGGGTTTCTGGTTTTCTAAACCAGGTGCTACAGGTTCTACGGTTTCTAGTTCTCTGTACTGGGTACTACAGGTTCTAGGGTTTCTGGTTATCTGAAATGGGTTCTACAGGTTCTAGGGTTTCTGGTTCAGTGGGCCAGTTCCTACAGGTTGTAGGTTTTATAGTTGTCTGTACTGGATCCTACAGGTTCTAGGGTTTCTGGTTCTCTGGATTGGATCCTACAGGTTCTAGAGCTTTTTTTTTCTGTGAACAGGATCTTACTGGTTCTAGGGTTTTTAGCTCTCTTAACCAGATCCAACATAATCTAGGGTTTTTGGTTCTCTGGACCAGGTCTTACAGGTTCTAGGGTTTTTGGTTCTCTGGACCAGGTCCTACAGGTTCTAGGGTTTCTTGTTCATTGGGCCAGGTCTTACAGGCTCTAGAGCTTCTGTTTCTCTAAGCAGGATCTTACTGGCTCTAGGGTTTTTAGTTCTCTTAACCAGATCCTACATAATATAGGGTTTCTGGTTCACTGGGCCAGTTCCTACAGGTTCTAGGGTTTCTAGTTCACTTGGCCAGGTCCTACAGATTCTAGGGCTTCTGCTTCTCTGAACAGGATTTTACTGGTTCTAGGGTTTCTAGTTCTCTGGACCAGTTTCTTCAGGTTCAAGGGTTTATAGTTCTCTGGACTGGGTCCTACAGGTTCTAGGGTTTCTGGCTCACTGGGCCAGTTCCTACAATTTCTAGGGTTTCTAGTTCACTGGGCCAGGTCCTACAGGTTCAAGGGTTTCTAGTTCTCTGGACCAGGTCTTACAGGTATTAGGGTTTCTGGTTCTCTGGTCTAGGTCTTACAGGTTCTAGGATTTCTGGTTCTCTGGACCAGGTGCTACAGGTTCTATGGTTTCTGGCTCTCTGTACTGGGTCCTACAGGTTCTAGGGTTTCTGGTTCTCTGGACTGGGTCCTACAGGTTCTAGGGTTTCTGGCTCACTGGGCCAGTTCCTACAATTTCTAGGGTTTCTAGTTCACTGGGCCAGGTCCTACAGGTTCTAGGGTTTCTAGTTCTCTGGACCAGGTCTTACAGGTACTAGGGTTTCTGGCTCTCTGTACTGGGTCCTACAGGTTCTAGGGTTTCTGGTTCTCTGGACCAGGTCCTACAGGTTCTAGGGTTTCTGGTTCTCTGGACCAGGTCCTACAGGCTCTAGGGTTTGTGGTTCTCTGGACCAGGTCCTACAGGTTCTAGGGTTTCTAGTTCTCTGGACCAGGTCTTACAGGTACTAGAGCTTCTGTTTCTCTAAGCAGGATCTTACTGGCTCTAGGGTTTTTAGTTCTCTTAACCAGATCCTACATAATACAGGGTTTCTGGTTCATTGGGCCAGTTCCTACAGGTTCTAGGGTTTCTAGTTCACATGGCCAGGTCCTACAGATTCTAGGGTTTCTGCTTCTCTGAACAGGATTTTACTGGTTCTAGGGTTTCTAGTTCTCTGGACCAGTTTCTTCAGGTTCAAGGGTTTATAGTTCTCTGGACTGGGTCCTACAGGTTCTAGGGTTTCTGGCTCACTGGGCCAGTTCCTACAATTTCTAGGGTTTCTAGTTCACTGGGCCAGGTCTTACAGGTTCTAGGGTTTCTAGTTCTCTGGACCAGGTCTTACAGGTTCTAGGATTTCTGGTTCTCTGGACCAGGTGCTACAGGTTCTATGGTTTCTGGCTCTCTGTACTGGGTCCTACAGGTTCTAGGGTTTCTGGTTCTCTGGACTGGGTCCTACAGGTTCTAGGGTTTCTGGCTCACTGGGCCAGTTCCTACAATTTCTAGGGTTTCTAGTTCACTGGGCCAGGTCTTACAGGTTCTAGGGTTTCTGGTTCTCTGGTCCAGGTCTTACAGGTTCTAGGATTTCTGGTTCTCTGGACCAGGTGCTACAGGTTCTATGGTTTCTGGTTCTCTGGACCAGGTGCTACAGGTTCTAGGGTTTCTAGTTCTCTGGACCAGGTCTTACAGGTATTAGGGTTTCTGGTTCTCTGGTCCAGGTCTTACAGGTTCTAGGATTTCTGGTTCTCTGGACCAGGTGCTACAGGTTCTATGGTTTCTGGTTCTCTGGACCAGGTGCTACAGGTTCTAGGGTTTCTGGTTCTCTGGACTGGGTCCTACAGGTTCTAGGGTTTCTGGCTCACTGGGCCAGTTCCTACAATTTCTAGGGTTTCTAGTTCTCTGGTCCAGGTCTTACAGGTTCTAGGATTTCTGGTTCTCTGGACCAGGTGCTCAGGTTCTATGGTTTCTGGCTCTCTGTACTGGGTCCTACAGGTTCTAGGGTTTCTGGCTCTCTGGACTGGGTCCTACAGGTTCTAGGGTTTCTGGCTCACTGGGCCAGTTCCTACAATTTCTAGGGTTTCTAGTTCACTGGTCCAGGTCTTACAGGTTCTGGGATTTCTGGTTCTCTGGACCAGGTGCTACAGGTTCTATGGTTTCTGGCTCTCTGTACTGGGTCCTACAGGTTCTAGGGTTTCTGGTTCTCTGGACTGGGTCCTACAGGTTCTAGGGTTTCTGGCTCACTGGGCCAGTTCCTACAATTTCTAGGGTTTCTAGTTCACTGGGCCAGGTCCTACAGGTTCTAGGGTTTCTAGTTCTCTGGACCAGGTCTTACAGGTACTAGGGTTTCTGGCTCTCTGTACTGGGTCCTACAGGTTCTAGGGTTTCTGGCTCTCTGTACTGGGTCCTACTGGTTCTAGGGTTTCTGGTTCTCTGTAAAAGAAAACAGGAAATTCTGACATGATAAACTCATAAATTTCTGGGTTTTATGCACCAATTTAATAAAGAAAACATCATTTCATTCTTTCTAATCTCTAAATTGTACAAGAAATAAGTCAATTTAACTTAAACTTTTTCAGATCCTACTAAGCAGTTGAGAAATCGTACAATCGTTTTATTTTTCTATTAACCCATCTTGTAGCTTGGAGCCTCCGGGTGGCTGCAGGAGAAACTACATTTGTAGTTCTCCTCCCCCACCTCCACTTCTTCTACCATGATGGAAAAACTCTCTGACTTTTTTGAAGACTCTTTTTCTTCATACTGCACAGCAGCATGACCCGACCGACCAGAACAGGTGTGGAGCATACCCACCTTTGCTCAGTCACAGTTAGTTTAGCTTGGCTGACCCACTGACAACATCAGAAACGAGAAGTAACAGAGCTCCGCTGGTTCCTGTCATGATGGCGTACTGATGACGCTACTGATGATGTATTTCAGGGTGGTGAAGGAGGAGATCAGTGACGATGATGCCAAGCTGCCCTGCGTGAACGGACGCGTCGTCTGCTGGGTCAGAAACGCACACAGACACACAAATGTTTTTATCACTTTAAAGGATATTTCAGAGAACTTTCACTTCGTGCTCAGGTGTGGATGCTGTTGCTGGGTTAACAACATTTCTCACTTAAACATACAAATATGTAACTTTAATTGTAATATAACACCAGACTGCAGGACATTGCCGCCCTGGTGGCAGCCTAAAGTAAAAGCTCCTTTGTGTCTTTACTGTCATATTTAGCTGCATTCTTGAATAAGTAAACCTGCGGGTGTTCAGATTTTCACCTGTTCTCTGCAGGTGGTGTCATCGGACACCTGTCAGCCTGACTTCAGGGGATCTGACATCCTCTCCATAGCCACGCCCTCCAGTCTAGCTCCACCCCCAATAGAAAGAACAGGTGGCATCGGAGACTCCAGACCACCATCCTTCCAGTGAGTACCTGAATACACATCACCGTACGAGTACTCTCCTGAACTTCAGACCTGCTGACTGTCCATCCATCCATCCATCCATCCATCCATCCATCCATCCATCCATCCATCCATCCATCCATCCATCCATCCATCCATCCATTTGTCCATCATTCTCAGTGCTGCAGCTGTCGGCCATGATGACCTGCTGGGGTCAGATGTTAAATCTGGGGTTACCTCGTCAGAGAAGCAGCGGAGGAGAGAGGCAGTGGGCCGAGGTAAGACTACACAGATGTGTTCAGGACACACAGGAACTCACCTGAGCTTACGTCAAAGTCACCTTTTATTGTCAGTTCTACCACATGTGAGGTTCATACAGAGAATCAAATGACGTTACTCTCAACCCCTCTGTGCTGCACATTTTATAAATTACTGTAAACACAAAGTGCAAATTAAAAAGAAACAAGTTATAACATGACGTTGGGTTTAAGAGCCAGACAATAAAATTACAGTAAAAACAATGAAATGTTAGTTTGATGATAAACATTATTGTTATGCTGAACTGGATTGTAATAATGACGGTGAAATAAAACAGTTTTAAAGGTGTGTGAAGGTCCTGCAGGTGTTCAGCTTATCGGTCTGGTTAAAGTGACCTGGTCCAGATACTGAGGTCAGAGTGAGTGAGGGAGGGGGGGGGGGGGCAAAGGAAGAGCTGGGAGTGTTCAGCTTCCTGACGGCCTGGTGGATGAAACTGTCCCTCAATCTGCTGGTTCTGGCGCAGAGGGTCCGCAGCCTCCTCCCTGATGGCAGCAGACTGAAGAGGCTGTGTGACGGGTGGGTGGGGTCTCTCACGATGCTGAGGGCTTTGGAGTCAGACGGCTGCTGTAAATGTCCTGAAGTGAGGAGAGAGACACCAACCATCTTCTCAGCTGCTCTCACGACGCGTTGGAGAGACTTGCGGCAGGTTGCGGTGCAGCTCCGTACCACACGGTGATGCAGCTGGTCAGGATGCGGTGCAGCTCCGTACCACACGGTGATGCAGCTGGTCAGGATGCTCTTGATGGTGCCTCTGTAGAAGGTGTACCTGATGGAGGCGGGGCTCTGGCTCTTCTCAGTTTGCGGAGGAAGTAGAGACGCTGCTGTGCCTTCTTGGGGAGTGATGCAGTGTTAACAGTCCAGGAGAGGTCCTCTGAGATGTGGACACCCAGGAACTTGGTGCTGCTCACCCTCTCCACAGCAGCACCGTTGATGTTCAGAGGAGCATGCTGGGTGTGTTGTCTCCTGAGTCAGTTTGTAGGCTGCCTTGCTGGTGGTGTAAACTAGGTCCAAAAATGTTGTCTCCATGCATGGGGATAATTGGGGAAGATGGTCTTGGCGGTGGTGTTGCCTCTCTCCTGGTTTTGGTGGTGTTGCCTCTCTCCTGGTTTTGGTGGTGTTGCCTCTCTCCTGGTGTTGGTGGTGTTGCCTCTCTCCTGGTGTTGGTGGTGTTGCCTCTCTCCTGGTGTTGGTGGTGTTGCCTCTGTTTTGGTGTTGGTGTGTTGCCTCTCTTCTGGTGTTGGTGGTGCTGCCTCTCTTTTGGTGTTGGTGGTGCTGCCTCTCTTTTAGGGTTGGTGGTGTTGCCTCTCTCCTGGTGTTGGTGGTGTTGCCTCTCTCCTGGTGTTGGTGTTGGTGTTGCCTCTCTCCTGGTGTTGGTGTTGGTGTTGCCTCTCTCCTGGTGTTTGTGTTGGTGGTGTCGCTTCTCTCTTGGTGTTGGTGGTGTTGGTGTTGGTGGTGTTGCCTCTCTCCTGGTGTTGTTGGTGTTGCCCCTCTCCTGGTGTTGGTGGTGTTGCCTCTCTCTTGGTGTTGGTGTTGGTGGTGTTGCCTCTCTCTTGGTGTTGGTGTTGGTGGTGTTGCTTCTCTCTTGGTGTTGGTGTTGGTGGTGTTGCCTCTCTCCTGGTGTTGGTGGTGTTGCCTCTCTCTTGGTGTTGGTGTTGTTGCCTCTCTCTTGGTGTTGGTGGTGTTGCCTCTCTCCTGGTGTTGGTGTTGGTGGTGTTGGTGTTGCCTATCTCCTCGTGTTGGTGGTGTTGCCTCTCTCCTGGTGTTGGTGGTGTTGCCTCTCTCCTGGTGTTGGTGTTGGTTGGTGTTGGTGTTGCCTCTCTCTTGGTGTTGGTGGTATTGCCTCTCTCCTGGTGTTGGTGGTGTTGCCTCTCTCTTGGTGTTGGTGGTATTGCCTCTCTCCTGGTGTTGGTGGTGTTGCCTCTCTCTTGGTGTTGGTGGTGTTGGTGTTGCCTCTCTCCAGGTGTTGGTGTTGGTGGTGTTGGTGTTGCCTCTCTCCAGGTGTTGGTGGTGTTGCCTCTCCCCTGGTGTTGGCGGTGTTGCCTCTCTCTTGGTGTTGGTGGTGTTGCCTCTGTCCTGGTGTTTGTGTTGGTGGTGTTGCCTCTCGCCTGGTTTTGGTGGTGTTGCCTCTCTTTTGGTGTTGGTGGTGTTGCCTCTCTCTTGGTGTTGGTGGTGTTGCCTCTCGCCTGGTGTTGGTGGTGTTGCCTCTCGCCTGGTGTTGGTGGTGTTGCCTCTCTCCTGGTGTTGGTGGTGTTGCCTGTCTCCTGGTGTTGGTGTTGGTGGTGCTGCCTCTCTCCTGGTGTTGGTGTTGGTGGTGCTGCCTCGCTCCTGGTGTTGGTGTTGGTGGTGCTGCCTCGCTCCTGGTGTTGGTGTTGGTGGTGTTGCCTCTCTCTTGGTGTTGGGGTTGGTGGTGTTGCTTCTCTCTTGGTGTTGGTGGTGTTGGTGTTGGTGGTGTTGCCTCTCTCCTGGTGTTGGTGGTGGTGGTGTTGCCTTTCTCCTGGTGTTGGTGGTGGTGGTGGTGTTGGCTCTCTCCTGGTGTGGGTGTTGCCTCTCTCCTGGTGTTGGTGTTGGTGGTGTTGCCTCTCTCCTGGTGTTGGTGGTGTTGGAATTGGTGGTGCTGCCTCTCTCCTGGTGTTGGTGGTGGTGGTGTTGCCTCTCTCCTGGTGTTGGTGTTGGTGGTGTTGCCTCTCTCCTGGTGTTGGTGTTGGTGGTGTTGCCTCTCTCCTGGTGTTGGTGTTGGTGTGTTGCCTCTCTCCTGGTGTTGGTGTTGCCTCTCTCCTGGTGTTGGTGTACGTGTTGCCTCTCTCCTGGTGTTGATGGTGTGGTGTTGCCTCTCTCCTGGTGTTGGTGTTGGTGGTGTTGCCTCTCTCCTGGTGTTGGTGGTGTTGCCTCTCTCCTGGTGTAGGTGTTGGTGGTGGTGGTGTTGCCTCTCTCCTGGTGTTGGTGTTGGTGGTGTTGCCTCTCTCCTGGTGTTGGTGGTGTTGCCTCTCTCCTGGTGTAGGTGTTGGTGGTGTTGGTGTTGCCTCTCTCCTGGTGTTGTTGGTGTTGCCTCTCTCCTGGTGTTGGTGGTGTTGCCTCTCTCCTGGTGTTGGTGTTGCCTCTCTCCTGGTGTTGGTGTTGGTGGTGTTGCCTCTCTCGTGGTGTTGGTAGTGTTGGAATTGGTGGTGTTGCCTCTCTCCTGGTGTTGGTGGTGGTGGTGTTGCCTCTCTCCTGGTGTTGGTGTTGGTGGTGTTGCCTCTCTCCTGGTGTTGGTGTTGGTGGTGTTGCCTCTCTCCTGGTGTTGGTGTTGGTGGTGTTGCCTCTCTCCTGGTGTTGGTGTACGTGTTGCCTCTCTCCTGGTGTTGATGGTGGTGGTGTTGCCTCTCTCCTGGTGTTGGTGTTGGTGGTGTTGCCTCTCTCCTGGTGTTGGTGGTGTTGCCTCTCTCCTGGTGTAGGTGTTTGGTGTTGGTGGTGTTGCCTCTCTCCTGGTGTTGGTGTTGGTGGTGTTGCCTCTCTCCTGGTGTTGGTGGTGTTGCCTCTCTCCTGGTGTAGGTGTTGGTGGTGTTGGTGTTGCCTCTCTCCTGGTGTTGGTGGTGTTGCCTCTCTCCTGGTGTTGGTGGTGTTGCCTCTCTCTTGGTGCTGGTGTTGGTGGTGTTGCCTCTCTCCAGGTGTTGGTGTTGGTGGTGTTGGTGTTCCTTCTCTCCTGGTGTTTGTGGTGTTGCCTCTCTCCTGGTGTTGGCGGTGTTGCCTCTCTCTTGGTGGTGGTGGTGTTGCCTCTCTCCTGGTGTTGTGGTTGG
>CM026201.1:32688475-32831454 GCA_014839995.1 Xenentodon cancila
GGTGGTGTTGGTGTTGGTGGTGTTGCCTCTCTCCTGGTGTTGGTGGTGGTGGTGTTGCCTTTCTCTTGGTGTTGGTGGTGGTGGTGTTGCCTCTCTCCTGGTGTTGGTGTTGGTGGTGTTGGAATTGGTGGTGTTGCCTCTCTCCTGGTGTTGGTGGTGGTGGTGTTGCCTCTCCTCCTGGTGTTGGTGGTGGTGGTGTTGCCTCTCTCCTGGTGTTGGTGTTGGTGATGTTGCCTCTCTCCTGGTGTTGGTGTTGGTGTTGCCTCTCTCCTGGTGTTGGTGTACGTGTTGCCATCTCTCCTGGTGTTGATGGTGGTGGTGTTGCCTCTCTCCTGGTGTTGATGGTGGTGGTGTTGCCTCTCTCCTGGTGTTGGTGTTGGTGGTGTTGCCTCTCTCCTGGTGTTGGTGTTGGTGGTGTTGCCTCTCTCCTGGTGTTGGTGTTGGTGTTGCCTCTCTCCTGGTGTTGGTGTTGGTGTTGCCTCTCTCCTGGTGTTGGTGGTGTTGCCTCTCTCCTGGTGTTGGTGTTGGTATTGAATTTCAGGACCGGAGCGTCTACTGGCCACGCCCTCTTTAGACAGTCCCCATTGTGATGAATTGAGGCAGCAGCTATCTAACATCTTTCAAACCATTTTCTGTCTTGCTCAAACAGCAATTTTATAGTAATACTATAGTTTACCCATACAATATACTGTAATTATTACTATAGTCAACGACATGGGAATACTATAGTATAATATATATCAGAATACCGTAGTATATTATATCTGAATTGCAAGAACTCCTGGATGCTCACATTGATTACTTCCTTCGTCCCTGATTGGGTGCTATTTCTGCTGGTTGCCGCCTGAATGGACACACCCACCAACCAGCTGATCAGATGGGGGTGGGGCCAACAGCTGAAGTTGACAGCTCATCGACCCAACAGAGCAGTGAGTTGGAGACTACCAGTTTCTGCTCGTCTGAGGAAGACTCCGGAGGGAGGTGAGTTCATGCTGCGACATGTCAATTAATCAGGAAAACATCAGCAAGCTGTCAAGAATTGATAATTTCTACCAACTCAAATGAAAAGGCCGGGTTATAAAGAACTGTTATTTAGGACTGCAACACATAATCGTAATAGACAAAAACCAATGACTTTATTAGGTAACAAATGAAATGATGGATTATTAGTTGGTGATGACTTACTGTTGTCTGTGTTTATGCGCCAAACAGCAGTTCAGAATACCCACCCTTCTTGGAGTCTTTAGGTGGGCCATGCCCCTGCTGGGGACTCCCTTGCACTGCTGGGAGACTTCAGTGCTCACGTGGCGAATGACATTGAAACCTGGAAAGGCGTGATTAGGAGGAACGGTAACTGTCCGTAACTCTCCTTAACTTCGTAACTCTCCGTATCTCTAACTGTCTGTATATCCCCATAACTCTCCATATAACTCCGTAACTCTCTTGTATAGCTCCGTAACTCTCTGTATATCTCTGTGACACTCTGTATATATCTCTGTATCTTCGTAACTCTCCGTATGTTTTGTAACTCTCCATATATTTTGTAATTCTCTGTATATCTCCCTAACTCCCTGTAACTCTGTATAGCTCTGTAACTGTCCGTAACTCTCCGTAACTCTCCGTATATTTCCATAACTCTCCGTATAGCTCTGTAACTCTCCGTATATCTCCGTAACTCTCCGTATAGCTCTGTAAGTCTCCACAACTCTTCGTATAGCTCTGTAAGTCTCCACAACTCTCCCTATATCTCCGTAACTCTCCGTATAGCTCTGTAACTCTCCGTATATCTCCGTAACTCTCCGTATAGCTCTGTAAGTCTCCACAACTCTTCGTATAGCTCTGTAAGTCTCCACAACTCTCCGTATATCTCCGTAACTCTCCGTATAGCTCCGTAACTCTCCGTAACTCTCTGTAACTCTCCGTAACTCTCCGTATATCTCCGTAACTCTCTGTATATCTCCGTAACTCTCCGTACAGTTCCGTAACTCTCCGTATATTTCCGTAACTCTCCGTATATTTCTGTAACTCTCCGTATATCTCCGTAACTCTCCGTAACTCTCCGTAACTCTCCGTAACTCTCCGTAACTCTCCGTAACTCTCTGTATAGCTCTGTAACTCTCCGTATAGCTCTGTAACTCTCCGTATAGCTCCGTAACTCTCCGTATAGCTCCGTAACTCTCTGTAACTCTCCGTATAGCTCCGTAACTCTCCGTATAGCTCCGTAACTCTCTGTAACTCTCCGTATAGCTCTGTAAGTCTCCACAACTCTCCGTATATCTCCGTATATCTCCGTATATCTCCGTAACTCTCCGTAACTCTCTGTAACTCTCCGTAACTCTCCGTAACTCTCCGTAACTCTCCGTAACTCTCCGTAACTCTCCGTAACTCTCCGTATATCTCCGTAACTCTCCGTATATCTCCGGAACTCTCCGTATAGCTCTGTAACTCTCCGTATATCTCCGTAACTCTCTGTAACTCTCCGTATATCTCCGGAACTCTCCGTATATCTCCGGAACTCTCCGTATAGCTCTGTAACTCTCCGTATATCTCCGTAACTCTCTGTAACTCTCCGTATAGCTCTGTAAGTCTCCACAACTCTTCGTATAGCTCTGTAAGTCTCCACAACTCTTCGTATAGCTCTGTAAGTCTCCACATCTCTCCGTATATCTCCACAATTCTCCGTATATCTCTGTAACTCTCCGTATATTTCCGTAACTCTCCGTATATCTCCGTAACTCTCCGTATATCTCCGTAACTCTCCGTATAGCTCTGTAACTCTCCATAACTCTCCGTATAGCTCTGTAAGTCTCCACAACTCTTCGTATAGCTCTGTAAGTCTCCACAACTCTTCGTATAGCTCTCTAAGTCTCCACAACTCTCCGTATATCTCCGTAACTCTCTGTAACTCTCCGTAACTCTCTGTAACTCTCCGTATATCTCCGTAACTCTCCGTATAGCTCTGTAACTCTCCGTATAGCTCCGTAACTCTCTGTAACTCTCCGTATAGCTCTGTAACTCTCCGTATAGCTCTGTAACTCTCCGTATAGCTCTGTAACTCTCCGTATAGCTCCGTAACTCTCCATATAGCTCCGTAACTCTCTGTAACTCTCCGTATAGCTCTGTAAGTCTCCGTATATCTCCGTAACTCTCTGTAACTCTCTGTAACTCTCCGTATAGCTCTTTAAGTCTCCACAACTCTTTGTATAGCTCTGTAAGTCTCCACAACTCTTCGTATAGCTCTGTAAGTCTCCACATCTCTCCGTATATCTCCACAATTCTCCGTATATCTCCGTAACTCTCCGTATATCTTCGTAACTCTCCGTATATCTCCGTAACTCTCCGTATATCTCCGTAACTCTCCGTATAGCTCTGTAACTCTCCGTATAGCTCTGTAACTCTCCGTAACTCTCCGTATAGCTCTGTAAGTCTCCACAACTCTTCGTATAGCTCTGTAAGTCTCCACAACTCTCCGTATATCTCCGTAACTCTCCGTATAGCTCTGTAACTCTCCGTATATCTCCGTAACTCTCCGTATAGCTCTGTAAGTCTCCACAACTCTTCGTATAGCTCTGTAAGTCTCCATAACTCTCCGTATATCTCCGTAACTCTCCGTAACTCTCTGTAACTCTCTGTATATCTCCGTAACTCTCCGTATAGCTCTGTAACTCTCCGTATAGCTCCGTAACTCTCTGTAACTCTCCGTATAGCTCCGTAACTCTCTGTAACTCTCCGTATAGCTCTGTAACTCTCCGTATAGCTCTGTAACTCTCCGTATAGCTCCGTAACTCTCCGTATATCTCTGTAACTCTCTGTAACTCTCCGTATAGCTCTGTAAGTCTCCACAACTCTCCGTATATCTCTGTATATCTCCGTAACTCTCCGTATATCTCCGGAACTCTCCGTATAGCTCTGTAACTCTCTGTATATCTCTGTAACTCTCTGTAACTCTACGTATAGCTCTGTATATCTCCGCAACTCTCCGTATATCTCCGTAACTCTCCGTATATCTCCGTAACTCTCCGTATATCTCCGTAACTCTCTGTGACTCTCCGTATAGCTCTGTAAGTCTCCACAACTCTTCGTATAGCTCTGTAAGTCTCCACAACTCTCCGTATATCTCCGTAACTCTCTGTAACTCTCCGTAACTCTCTGTAACTCTCCGTATATCTCCGTAACTCTCCGTATAGCTCTGTAACTCTCCGTATAGCTCCGTAACTCTCTGTAACTCTCCGTATAGCTCTGTAACTCTCCGTATAGCTCTGTAACTCTCCGTATAGCTCCGTAACTCTCCATATATCTCCGTAACTCTCTGTAACTCTCCGTATAGCTCTGTAAGTCTCCGTATATCTCCGTAACTCTCTGTAACTCTCTGTAACTCTCCGTATAGCTCTGTAAGTCTCCACAACTCTTTGTATAGCTCTGCAAGTCTCCACAACTCTTCGTATAGCTCTGTAAGTCTCCACATCTCTCCGTATATCTCCACAATTCTCCGTATATCTCCGTAACTCTCCGTATATCTCCGTAACTCTCCGTATATCTCCGTAACTCTCCGTATATCTCCGTAACTCTCCGTATATCTCCGTAACTCTCCGTATAGCTCTGTAACTCTCCGTAACTCTCCGTATAGCTCTGTAACTCTCCGTAACTCTCCGTATAGCTCTGTAAGTCTCCGTAACTCTCCGTATAGCTCTGTAAGTCTCCGTAACTCTCCGTATAGCTCTGTAAGTCTCCGTAACTCTTCGTATAGCTCTGTAAGTCTCCACAACTCTCCGTATATCTCCTTAACTCTCCGTATAGCTCTGTAACTCTCCATATATCTCCGTAACTCTCCGTATAGCTCTGTAAGTCTCCACAACTCTTCGTATAGCTCTGTAAGTCTCCATAACTCTCCGTATATCTCCGTAACTCTCTGTAACTCTCCGTAACTCTCTGTAACTCTCCGTATATCTCCGTAACTCTCCGTATAGCTCTGTAACTCTCCGTATAGCTCCGTAACTCTCTGTAACTCTCCGTATAGCTCCGTAACTCTCTGTAACTCTCCGTATAGCTCTGTAACTCTCCGTATAGCTCTGTAACTCTCCGTATAGCTCCGTAACTCTCCGTATATCTCCGTAACTCTCTGTAACTCTCCGTATAGCTCTGTAAGTCTCCACAACTCTTCGTATATCTCCGTATATCTCCGTATATCTCCGTAACTCTCCGTAACTCTCCGTAACGCTCCGTAACTCTCCGTAACTCTCCGTATATCTCCGTAACTCTCCGTATATCTCCGTAACTCTCCGTATATCTCCGGAACTCTCCGTATAGCTCTGTAACTCTCCGTATATCTCCGTAACTCTCTGTAACTCTACGTATAGCTCTGTATATCTCCGCAACTCTCCGTATATCTCCGTAACTCTCCGTATATCTCCGTAACTCTCCGTATATCTCCGTAACTCTCCGTATATCTCCGTAACTCTCTGTGACTCTCCGTATAGCTCTGTAAGTCTCCACAACTCCTCGTATATCTCTGTAAGTCTCCACAACTCTCCGTATATCTCCACAATTCTCCGTATATCTCCGTAACTCTCCGTATATCTCCGTAACTCTCCGTATATCTCCGTAACTCTCCGTATAGCTCCGTAACTCTCCGTATAGCTCCGTAACTCTCCGTATAGCTCCGTAACTCTCCGTAACTCTCCGTATATCTCCGTAACTCTCTGTAACTCTCCGTATAGCTCTGTAACTCGCTGTAACTCTCCGTATAGCTCTGTAAGTCTCCACAACTCTTCGTATAGCTCTGTAAGTCTCCACAACTCTCCGTATATCTCCACAATTCTCCGTATATCTCCGTAACTCTCCGTATAGCTCTGTAACTCTCCGTATAGCTCTGTAACTCTCCGTATAGCTCCGTAACTCTCCGTAACTCTCTGTAACTCTCCGTATAGCTCTGTAAGTCTCCACAACTCTCCGTATATCTCCGTATATCTCCGTATATCTCCGTATATCTCCGTAACTCTCCGTAACTCTCCGTAACTCTCCGTAACTCTCCGGAACTCTCCGGAACTCTCCGGAACTCTCCGTATATCTCCGGAACTCTCCGTATATCTCCGGAACTCTCCGTATATCTCCGTAACTCTCCGTATAGCTCTGTAACTCTCCGTATATCTCCGTAACTCTCTGTAACTCTACGTATAGCTCTGTATATCTCCGCAACTCTCCGTATATCTCCGTAACTCTCCGTATATCTCCGTAACTCTCCGTATATCTCCGTAACTCTCTGTGACTCTCCGTATAGCTCTGTAAGTCTCCACAACTCTTCGTATAGCTCTGTAAGTCTCCACAACTCTCCGTATATCTCCACAATTCTCCGTATATCTCCGTAACTCTCCGTATATCTCCGTAACTCTCCGTATATCTCCGTAACTCTCCGTATAGCTCCGTAACTCTCCGTATAGCTCCGTAACTCTCCGTATATCTCCGTAACTCTCCGTATATCTCCGTAACTCTCCGTATATCTCCGTAACTCTCTGTAACTCTCCGTATAGCTCTGTAAGTCTCCACAACTCTTCGTATAGCTCTGTAAGTCTCCACAACTCTCCGTAACTCTCCACAATTCTCCGTAACTCTCCGTATAGCTCTGTAACTCTCCGTATATCTCAGTAACTCTCCGTATAGCTCTGTAAGTCTCCACAACTCTTCGTATAGCTCTCTAAGTCTCCACAACTCTCCGTATATCTCCGTAACTCTCCGTATAGCTCTGTAACTCTACATATATCTCCGTAACTCTCCGTATAGCTCTGTAAGTCTCCACAACTCTTCGTATATCTCCGTAACTCTCTGTAACTCTTCGTATATCTCCGTAACTCTCCGTATATCTCCGTAACTCTCCGTATATCTCCAAAACTCTCCGTATATCTCCGTAACTCTCCGTATATCTCCGTAACTCTCCGTATATCTCCGTAACTCTCCGTATATCTCCGTAACTCTCCGTATAGCTCTGTAACTCTCCGTATAGCTCTGTAACTCTCTGTAACTCTCCGTATAGCTCTGTAAGTCTCCACAACTCTCCATATATCGCCATAACTCTCCGTATATCTCTGTAACTCTCCATAACTCTCCGTATATATCTCTGTATCTCAGTAACTTTGTAACTCTCCTTAAATCTCTGTAACTCTTCGTAACTCTCTGCATATTACCATAATTCTGTATATCTCTGTTACTCTACATATATCTACGAAACTCTCCATATCTCTATAACTTTCTGTATCTCCTGCCTGTGCTATGGTGATGTAATATGTGAATTAGGGTCCTAGCCCAGCAGTGCTTTCTGTCCAGTGGAAAAGTTTAATGTAGGACCTGTTTCAGACTGGCTATAGCACCAGCACTGATTTTTATGGTGGTGGACAAACTCGATGAGTGGACCATGTTCCCATCTCCATTGTCAAGGATCAGATCCTGCACCAAGTGGATCGTCAAGTATCTTGGGGTCTTGTTCGTGAATGAGGGAGGGGTGGAGCGGGAGATCGGAAGGTAGGTCTGTGGAGCGCCTGCGCTGATGCGGACTTAGGTGCTGCCTTCAGCCAGGAAGTTGAAAGGTCAGCTGTAGATCAGAGACTGGAGCTGCTGTTATGAACATGGTCTGTTTTCTTCATTGACCTCTGAGGATGTAAAAACACAGCTTTTATTGATAAATAACTCAGTTTGTCAGATTCCTCTGATCAGCTGATCAGGTGTCTTGGATCGTAGAAAACGAGGTCCAGAAGTGTGAAACATTAGTCATCACAGCAGCGCGCCCCGGTCCACTCTTGTTCCCTCCCATCCACAACCATTCTTCCGATACAGATCATTTTGGACCACCCAGAATGGATCAGAGGTGGGCAGCTTTATGGGTTTATGCATACAGGAATGATGCATTTTGTGTTTGTGTTCAGAGATTTGTTGGACACACAGCCGTACCTGTGAGGATGTCACAGGTGAGGACCCTCATCTCAATCATGAGCAGGCCTCGGTCATGTGACTGTAACATCAGCAGCAGCGCTGGCTGTGGGTGGTTGCTGTGCGTGGCACACATTGAGCCCCCCTCAGGTGGCGTTCTTCTGCTCCAGTAAACCTGTTCACGCTCAGCTTGTCCTGCGCCACTCTGATTGGATGCTGCAGGTCATGTGACCGGCGGGTCCTTTTGTATGTGCTGCTGATAAAAGCGTCCTGGCTGATCTGGGAGCAGAAATAAAGCGTTCCTGACTGTGGTCTACATCTCTGCTCGTTTCGGAGGATCAGTTTCAGAGTCAGGATTTTATTAGGACATAAGTTTTAATCCAAAATGCTTTTTCCTGTTTAAGGCAGTTTTTAGTTTCTTCTGCAGCATCAAACATATTTCTCATTCTCTCTCTTTATTGGCAGGTATGTAAATCTGACACTCATTTGGTTTTTCAATCATGTTGATGTAATTTTTCTTTGATTGATTCTAAACTTTATACAGTTTAGCTTTTATTTCTTGTTCTTACAAGAGAAAAAGCTTGTTAAAGTTTTATATGACTTATTCATCATCTGTTGTCAGTGGTGAATGTGTTTTGTTTAAAATGTTGTCTTTTGTCTTCGTTCCTCTTTTTAATTTTTACACTCATTAAATACAATGTATGTAACAAAACCACACCTGACCACACGAGGGCGACATATTTGAGGAGGATTTAAGTCCCTGGTTTGGGCGTTAACTGTATCACAAAAACAGGACACGCCTGCTGTGACATCAGGTTTCTGAGGAGTTGGTTCCAAAGATGTTTTTATCATAGACTGCATATAGCATTCAGTCACATGACCCACTGGTTTCTGAAGACCAGTTTTGAAGCCCATTTTCCTTCCTACAGGGTGCACCCAAGCTGGCGGGAACACGCCCACCACATGTCAACCCACTGAACCCGTCCCAATATCTGCACAGGTGCAGTGACACATTTCCAGCTGGATAAACCGTTTTACATATCGACTCAACAACAATATCAAAACTGATCGTTGCATTTAGCAACGCTGGGTTAATGCAAACAGGTGGTTGCTTTGTGACAGATGGTAACATGACTACCACAAATAAGGAAGTGATAACAGTTACCGATTTCTGCTCTGAAGTCAGACATTTTAACTTGGAGGTGGATGGAGATGGACTTGTTTTAGAGCCTCTAGCGGTCAGTTGAGGAACTGCAATGAAACTTAGTTCTACATGAATGTCAGTGCGGAAGTAAGATGGTTGGCGCTTAGTTTTCAGTTCCACTAGTGATGGGTTAAAGCAGAGGTCTAATTTCGGGGTGTATCGTGTATCGTGAGATACATACTGACAAAAAATAATGACAATTTTAGACATTATGGAGGGCACCATGTTGGCAGGAACTGCCTCCGCCCAAATCCCAGCAGGCACGGAGACAGTTTGGACCACGCCCATTTTAGTTTGCTTTGCACAAGTTAGCTGATTTAGCTTATCCTAATTACCATTGGTTTATTCCCTATTCTGATTAAACCTGTCCAAAAATCCTCATTTTTTACGCTTCTACTGAAACAGCATCTGAAATGAGCTAACGCAGGGTTAACCAACCGCAGCCTCTGGGTTCCCAGGGCTTTTCGGAGCTGGGTCCCGGTCGAGGTCAAGAACCACTCACTAGTCTGAAGGATGCAGACTAACCTGTAGAACAAGGCTCAGGTCATCATCCACAGATGAAATCAGTCAAGAACCAAGTAGTAATACGATGTTCTGATCTGTGTGCCCCTGTGTGGTCAGGTGTATTAGTGGCATTTCTCCGAATGCTTTTTTTATATTTTTCAATAAAATGTATCCATATTTTTGTTGTTTGTTCTGACACACAGGTTCAGTCAATCAACAGAGCAGAGCAGCTCATCACCACGACTCATCAGGAGACAACGACGCCGTCACCGGAGACCCAAGACGTCACGGATGGAGAGGGTACACACATACACACACACACACACACACACACACACACACACACACACACTGTAACTAAAGACTGCTAGCTGTGGTTCTCATCTGACCCAGATGGTTTTTGAACCACATGAGCCTCATCTGTTTCATGTTTCATGTCAGGTCTTATGCAAGTTCTCAGCTCTGCCCCCTGGTGGAAACCTGCAGGAACAGCCATCACGCAGGATAGTTATAAACAATTACCGTAATTTATGTCAGCTGGAGGTTATTTGTAGGCTGAACGTCAGATGTCAGATGTTTCACAGCTTTTCACTGCTGAGCTGAATGTTGGTATTGATCATTGGATGACAGACTGATCAACTCTCATCAATTCAATCTAATTCAATTCAATTTTATTTATATAGCGTCTATTACAACACAAGTTGTCTCTAGGTGCTTTTTAGAGACCCAGAACATCACCTGATGAAGTCTGGACTTCCTGACACTGACCTGCCCCTCATCTTCCTGTCCCGTCTCCCTGTTTGTATGTATCTGTTTCTGTTAGTCGGCGTCTTTCAGCAGCGTCACCGACTCCACCATGTCGCTCAACATCATCACTGTAACACTCAACATGGGTAAGTAAAAGCCAACCAGCTTCGTCCCATCCACCAGTTCCTGGAACTAAAAGGAACGAAAGGAACGAAAGAAACCTGCAGTTCCTTTACTGACCAGTAGAATCTGGATCAAGACCTGCTGTTCCTCTGTTGACCATTAGGGTCGTGGGCTTAATCTATTTGTAAACTCTTTGGTAGAAAAAACAGTTGTCTGGATGACAGGTTGGACAAACCCCCTCTGATGTCACCCAACTTCTCGTCTTTGCTAAGCTTTATCCTCTAATCCTTTCAGACCAACCCACAGCCAGTAACACCAACAAGACAACAAAAATATATTTTCCTTCAAAAATAAGTGGATCACAGGCTGGATCCAGTCTGATCAGTCAAAAGTTACTTGTCACCAAGTCCCGCCCCTCAAATACAGATAAGCCAATGGCTGTTGAGGATCAGGTCCTCAGGGACCAGAACTCAGACATCTGTAGCTTTCAGCTCCAGAGAAAAACACTGGAAGATTGTGAACCCTCATCTATTTTATGAAAAACAAGTGAGGCACAATAGGTGTTATTTTATTCCATTTCCTAAATCCAAAATAAACAGTTGAATGTGTGTTTTGGATTAAACCACCAATTTAATGTCCAGAAAATCAGCAGGGACATTGACATTTGTTCTTAGATTAATAGAACAATGAATTTAAACTAATGTTGTTAAACTTCTTTAATCACAATTGTTAAGTACAAACACAAACTTTGTCTCTTATAACTTAGTTAGGTTAGGTTAGTCTCCACCAGTGGTGAATGTATCTCAGATTATGGATCTACTGACCACCAGGCATAAAATTGTACTTAGGTAGTAAAGTTATAGTTTAATCTTTGTTAGGTAGTAAAGTTATAGTTTAATCTTGTATTAGGTAGTAAAATTATACTTTTTTTTTTTGAACTTGTACTTTATTAAATTTTTTTTTTTGCTACAATATTACAAATATGTGTACAATGTGGGCAGAGGCATTATAACATATAGAGATGGCATCTTCACATTAACAGAAATTGTTCAACAATCAGCAATCTCAAGAAAAATAAGATAAAGAAATTCAAGAAAATTAAATCATGTACGGATCCTCTACAATGCAACCTGTAATTTTTTACAACCAACCTTTAGTCTCTGATATATTTTGCAACACAAGCCCATCTTTGAGTAAATTTGTCCATTTTCAGCTGTAAACTTGCAGTCATTCGCTCCATTAAATATACTTGTTTAAGTTTTTTGGAGCCATTGAGCTTTTGTTGGCGCCTCCTCCTTTTTCCAGTTTATTGTAATCATTTTTTTGGCTATTAAAAGAAATATCTTTACGATGTATGACTGTTCTGGGTTTAGCTCTGCTTTTTTAGTAAATCCTAGTAGAAATAATAGTGGTTCAAAAGGAATATCTGTTCGTAACATCATTTCCATTTCTGTCTTTATACTCTTCCAATAGTCTTGGATTGCAGGGCAGTCCCAGAAAACATGCGTCAGGTCTCCCACTTTTCCACATTTTCTCCAGCAGAGTTGCAATGAGGGTGATTTCAGAAATCTAGAGATGACCAAAGGGGTATTGAAATATCTCATCATTAATTTCCAGTTGAATTCTTTCCACATTTGGCTGTTAAGTCCTTTATGGCATGTTGTACACAGATCCTCCCAAATTTCATCGTCTATAATAGCGTTTAGTTCTAGCTCCCACTTTTCTTTGATGTATAATGTGTTCTGCGTATCACCCATCATAAGTCTCTTATAAATATTTGAAACATGTTTCTTATGTGGTAAACCTTTTTCCTGAATACTTATAAAGTATTCTTCAATTGGGTTGGGCATTTTGTTCTTTGAACCTTTTTCATTATGACTCATGATATAATGTCTGATCTGGAAATATTTGTGAAGATCACTAGACGGAAGTGAGAACTGTTCCTTTAACTGTGAAAATGATTTAATATCTGCTTCTTTAA
The DNA here is from genome assembly GCA_014839995.1 of Xenentodon cancila. Taxonomy (NCBI): domain Eukaryota; kingdom Metazoa; phylum Chordata; class Actinopteri; order Beloniformes; family Belonidae; genus Xenentodon; species Xenentodon cancila. Next base: position 32,700,952 of record CM026201.1, read on the forward strand.
ATAATTGGTTAAGTGTGCAAAGGCCTTTTTCTTTCCAACATTTAAAACTACTGTCCCAAACTGAAGGAAGGAATTCTATATTCCCAGAGATTGGCATTGCTCTTGAAATTGACTGTGGTCCTCCAAATTTTTTTCTAACTGTCGTCCAGATGCTCAGAGTGTGACGGATCCATTCATTTTTAATATTAATTTTTCTAATTATTTTTTGATTCAGGAATGGGAGAGTTTCCAAGGAGACTCCATTAGTGGTACTTTGTTCGATCTGTTTCCATCCAGTTTCTCCCTCCCCTCCAATCCAGGTCACCACTGTAGTGAGTTGTGCTGCAAAGTAGTAAGTTCTGAAACATGGCAAGCCCAGTCCACCCCTATCTTTCGGAAGAAACAAGGTCTTTAGCCTGATTCTGGGTCTTTTATTTTGCCAAATAAAATTAGAAATCAACCTATCAAGCATGTCAAAGATCTTTACTGGGACTTTCACAGGGAGAGCTTGAAACAGAAACAGAAACCTAGGAAGCAAGTTCATTTTGATCGTTTCAACTCTTCCCAACAACGAGAGCGGGAGAATCTCCCATCTTTTTATGTCACTTCTTATTTGACTAATCAGCTTGCTATAATTGGCATCAAATAGCTGTGCGGGATTGGGTGTAATTGTTAATCCGAGGTATCTGAAACCTTGCCTGGGCCAGTGGAAGGACGTGATGTTGTTCAGTTCTGATGGCCAAATTCCTGTAATCATCAGTGCCTCAGACTTACTTTCATTGACTTTGTATCCTGATACTAGACTATAGTTGTTCAGGGAATCTAAAAGTGCAGGTATAGAAGACAGAGGATCGGATATGAAGAGTAGTACGTCATCTGCAAATAAGGCCACCTTATGAGCTGTACCATTATCATCCTCTATACCTTTTATTTGGATGTTTTGGCGAATGGTCTCTGCCAGGCCTTCAATACTAATGGCGAAGAGGATAGGTGATAGGGGGTCTCCCTGCCTCACCCCCCTCTCGATCCTAAAAATCTCCGAACAGAAGCAGTTCACTCTAATTCTAGATTTGGGTTCTTTATAAAACACGTTGATCCAATTAACAAATTCGTCTTTAAAGCCCATCTGCAGAAGTGTTTGTTTCAGAAATGTCCAGTCCACTCTATCGAATGCTTTCTCAGCATCTAAGCTTAGAAACATTGCAGGACGGTCACCTCTTGCTGCTAAAGATTGCAGGTTTAAAACCCGTCTTATGTTATTTACTGAATGACGACCCTGAATAAATCCTGTTTGATCTGGATTGATTAGTTTTTTAAGGTAGGCCTGGATCCTGCCTGCCAGAATGGAGGTTAATATCTTGTAATCTACACATAGTAAACTTATTGGTCGATAACTTTTACACTGGCTTGGATCTTTTCCGTCCCTATGTAGAACTGTAATAATAGCTTCTGACCATGATCCCGGAAGTTGTTTTTCTGACAGTACATAATTAAATAAATTGCATAGCCTGGGGGTAAACTGGTCAGCAAAGGTGCGGTAGTATTCTCCGGGGTACCCATCAGCCCCTGGGGACTTTTTATTTTTCAGTTTGGTTATTGTCTTTCTAACTTCATCTTCTGTGATAGGTTGTATTAATCTATTTGCTTCTTCTTCTGTTAACTTTTTCAGATTTAAAAGTTGTAAAAATTCTTTTGCATCTTCCTTCCCTGACCCATTTTCTTTTTTATAAAGTTGTTTATAGTATGCTGCAAATGCCTCTGAGATGTCTTTGGGCTGAGTTTTAACTTCACCTGAGTCTGGGTGTCTAATTTTTATTACTGTACGGCTTGCTTGGGCTTTTCTCGGCTGAAAAGCCAAGACTTTACTTGCTTTGTTACCCATTTCGTAATATCTTCTACTTGTAAATCGGAGCGCCCCCTCAGCCTTATATGTAAGTAACTCATCCAGTTGTTTTCTGGTCTCCAGTAATTTACCCAGTGTTTCGTCGTTCGGGTATTGTTTATGTTTCATATCCAGCCTTTTAATTTCCTGTTCTAGATCAGTTTGTTTTGCACATCTTTGTTTTTTCAACCTAGACCCAATGGAAATAATTGCACCTCTAATTGTAGCTTTACTAGCTTCCCACAGTAACACTGGGGAAACGTTCCCGTCGTCATTTATGGTAAAGTATTCAGTTATTGCATTTTCTATTTCTTGCCTGGTGGAAGGGTCAGTTAGAAGGGAAACATTAAGTCTTCAGTGTCTGAAGTGTGGCTCCAGTCCTGAATTAATTTTCCTAATCACGGGACCATGATCAGAAATGGTAATTGGTTCAATCCTGCATTCTTTCACTCTATATAATTCTTTCTTTGAAACATAGATCCGGTCAATCCGCGTGTCACTGCCATGTACATGTGATCTAAAGGTAAAATCTCTACTGTTTGGGTTTATAGAACGCCAAGCGTCCACCAGGCCTAACTCCCTTGACATACCTGCTAAGGCCCTGGCCATTTTGGAAAGGGGTTTAGTTGTAGCCGGCTTTCTGTCAAGTCTATTGTTTAGTATACAGTTAAAATCACCTCCAATCACTATCATTCCTTCCGCTTTTTCAGTTATAAGAGCTGCAATGTTTTTAATAAAAGATGGGCGGTCTTCGTTAGGGGCATACACATTTAAAATAGTCATTTTTATACCTCCGATCATGCCAATAACCATTATATAACGACCATCCTTATCCTCAAAGATTTTCTCAGTGTTATAAGGCACAGATTTGCTGAATAAAACAGCAACCCCTCTTTTCTTCCCATCACTGCAGCCAGCCCCATACATCTGGTCCACCCATCCTCTTTTCAACTTTAACTGTTCCTTTGCTGATAAATGTGTTTCCTGGATCAGAGCCACAGAACATTCCAGTGTTTTTAACTGATTAAAAATCTTTCTTCTTTTGACCAGGTTGCTGATCCCTTTGACATTATAACTAATCACGTTTATGAAGGCCATATTTCTTCGATGAAATTATATACTTGCCTTGCGTAAATACCCGTACCGAAGTAAACAGTGTACCATTAAACATGTACCAAGGTTGAGAACACAGAACATTAACATAGAACAGTTGAACTTCCAACTCACCAATCAAACGCGGTAATCTCACCTCCACCGCGCTTGACCCCTGATGGTGTAGGGGCAGAGAGGTGTGACCTACCCTCTCTGTTGCAGACAGTGCACCATGTGCTGAAGAGACCCCCAACCAAGATAAAGAGGGTCTTAAGGAGTGTGTTCCACTCAGATTGTCCTAGGTTTTGACTCCGCATTGGTTTAATCATTCAAAACCTTCTTTTAGTGGCAATACACTAGTGGAAAAGGCAGTACTAACTAATAATAAATATTAACATTACTTTTTGTTTCCACCCGGCTACTTGATTCAGTATCTGTCCTTCCCCTGTAGGAGAGCCTTCATATCAGATGTAGAGAGGGACTTTGAGCCTTTCTCTTTCTTCGAGCTGATTCTCCAGTCATCCTTCGTCTTCTCCAAGAAGCTCCCTTCTTCCTCTTCACTCATCTGGATTCCCTGCTTCCTCAGAGTCTCTGCAGCCTCAGACAGTGTGTCGAAAGTCTTTTCTCCATCTTCTGTGGACATTTTAAGGCGAGCTGGATACAAGCACTTTGCCTGCAGCCCCTTCTTCTTGAGCTGTTTGACAATAACCTGCACCTTCATTCGTTTCTTCTGTAGATCTGGAGTGTAGTCGTGGTCAAAGAAGATGTGTTTGCCTTGAAAGAGGACTTCTTTTTGGCTCCATGCTTGTTTTATGATCATGTCTTTGGTTGAACCATCCAAGAACCTTACTATTATGGATCTGGGACCCCGAGAAGCCAAAGATGATCTGGAATTGGTAGTAACGAGTGAGCGATGTGCCCTCTCTATTCTCATGTCCAGCTCCTCTGGGAGTTTGAGCACTCCTTGGAGCAGCTCTTTCACAAATCCCATCATGTCTCCTTTCTCACTGCCCTCCGGGATCCTATAGATGCGCATATTGTTTCTTCTCAACCTGTTTTCCATCTGCTCACATCTAGCTGTCCGCTCAATATCACGGTGAAGGAGATGTCGAAGCGCCCTCTGGTGGAGGCTGACCGTCCCTTCACTTTGGCCTAGTCTTTCCTCTACGTTATCAAATCTCTCCTCGTGTTCTTTTAACTTGCCTTTTATATCGTTGATGGCTGTTTCCAATCGTTCGAGGGTCGTTTTATGCCCCTCTGAGTTCTCTTTTCTCATTTTTCTCAACTCTTCCATGATGCCTCCTTCTTGCTGGTTTAGCGAGCTGCTACCGTCGGCGTCAGCGCCAGCGTTAGCGCTAACGCTGGTCTTTCCAGCAGTCCGGTCCGGTACCTTACGTCCTTCGTCTTTTTCTTTCAGGTTGTCCTGTTTCAACGACTGATGGAGTGTCTTTTGTCTTGTAGCACAACTCATCGTAGAATATGTATTTTTGTTCAGCCAACTCGTTATTTTGCCACTTTATTTTGTTTTTCTTCCGCGGAGAGTAGACCTTAAGCAGTTGTCATGTCCATGTCGTCACCGGAAGTCCCGTAAAATTATACTTTAATCTAGTGTTTGGAAGTAAAGTTGTATTTTAATCTAGTGTTAAGTAGTAAAGTTATACTTTAATCTTTGTTAGGTAGTAAAGTTATACTTTAATCTAGTGTTGGGTAGTAAAGTTATACTTTAATCTTTGTTAGGTAGTAAAGTTATACTTTAATCTAGTGTTAAGTAGTAAAGTTATACTTTAATCTTTGTTAGGTAGTAAAGTTATACTTTAATCTAGTGTTGGGTAGTAAAGTTATACTTTAATCTTTGTTAGGTAGTAAAGTTATACTTTAATCTAGTGTTGGTAGTAAAGTTATACTTTAATCTTTGTTAGGTAGTAAAGTTATACTTTAATCTAGTGTTAGGTAGTAAAGTTATACTTTAATCTAGTGTTGGGTAGTAAAGTTATACTTTAATCTAGTGTTGGTAGTAAAGTTATACTTTAATCTAGTGTTAAGTAGTAAAGTTATACTTTAATCTTTGTTAGGTAGTAAAGTTATACTTTAATCTAGTGTTAGGTAGTAAAGTTATACTTTAATCTAGTGTTAGGTAGTAAAGTTATACTTTAATCTAGTGTTGGGTAGTAAAGTTATACTTTAATCTAGTGTTGGGTAGTAAAGTTATATTTTAATCTAGTGTTAGGTAGTAAAGTTGTACTTTAATCTAGTGTTTGGTAGTAAAGCTATACGTTAATCTACTGTTGGGAAGTAAAGTTATACTTTAATCTAGTGTTTGGTAGTAAAGTTGTACTTTAATCTAGCGTTAGGTAGTAAAGTTATACTTTAATCTAGTGTTGGTAGTAAAGTTATACTTTAATCTAGTGTTGGTAGTAAAGTTATACTTTAATCTAGTGTTTGGTAGTAAAGCTATACGTTAATCTACTGTTTGGAAGTAAAGTTATACTTTAATCTAGTGTTTGGTAGTAAAGTTATACTTTAATCTAGTGTTGGTAGTAAAGTTATACTTTAATCTAGTGTTAGGTAGTAAAGTTATACTTTAATCTAGTGTTTGGTAGTAAAGCCATACGTTAATCTACTGTTGGGAAGTAAAGTTATACTTTAATCTAGTGTTTGGTAGTAAAGTTATACTTTATACTAGTGTTAGGTAGTAAAGTTATACTTTAATCTAGCGTTAGGTAGTAAAGTTATACTTTACTCTAGCGTTAGGTAGTAAAGTTATACTTTAATCTAGCGTTAAGTAGTAAAGTTATACTTTAATCTAGAGTTAAGTAGTAAAGTTGTACTTTAATCTAGCGTTAGGTAGTAAAGTTATACTTTAATCTGCGTTAGGTAGTAAAGTTATACTTTAATCTAGTGTTAAGTAGTAAAGTTATACTTTAATCTAGTGTTAAGTAGTGAAGTTATACTTTAATCTAGTGTTAAGTAGTGAAGTTATACTTCAATCTAGTGTTAAGTAGTGAAGTTATACTTTAATCTAGTGTTAAGTAGTAAAGTTATACTTTAATCTAGTGTTAAGTAGTGAAGTTATACTTTAATCTAGTGTTAAGTAGTAAAGTTATACTTTATTCTAGTGTTAGGTAGTAAAGTTATACTTTAATCTTTGTTATCTAGTAAAGTTATACTTTAATCTTTGTTATCTAGTAAAGTTATACTTTAATCTAGCGTTAAGTAGTAAAGTTGTACTTTAATCTAGCGTTAAGTAGTAAAGTTATACTTTAATCTTTGTTAGGTAGTAAAGTTATACTTTAATCTAGTGTTAAGTAGTGAAGTTATACTTTAATCTAGTGTTAAGTAGTGAAGTTATACTTTAATCTAGTGTTAAGTAGGAAGTTATATTTTAATCTAGTGTTAGGTAGTAAAGTTATACTTTATTCTAGTGTTAGGTAGTAAAGTTATACTTTAATCTTTGTTATCTAGTAAAGTTATACTTTAATCTAGTGTTAAGTAGTGAAGTTATACTTTAATCTAGTGTTAAGTAGTAAAGTTATACTTTAATCTAGTGTTAGGTAGGAAGTTATATTTTAATCTAGTGTTAGGTAGTAAATTATACTTTAATCTAGTGTTAGGTAGTAAAGTTATATTTTAATCTAGTGTTGGGTAGTAAAGTTATACTTTAATCTTTGTTATCTAGTAAAGTTATACTTTAATCTTTGTTATCTAGTAAAGTTATACTTTAATCTAGCGTTAAGTAGTAAAGTTGTACTTTAATCTAGCGTTAAGTAGTAAAGTTATACTTTAATCTTTGTTAGGTAGTAAAGTTATACTTTAATCTAGTGTTAAGTAGTGAAGTTATACTTTAATCTAGTGTTAAGTAGTGAAGTTATACTTTAATCTAGTGTTAAGTAGGAAGTTATATTTTAATCTAGTGTTAGGTAGTAAAGTTATACTTTATTCTAGTGTTAGGTAGTAAAGTTATACTTTAATCTTTGTTATCTAGTAAAGTTATACTTTAATCTAGTGTTAAGTAGTGAAGTTATACTTTAATCTAGTGTTAAGTAGTAAAGTTATACTTTAATCTAGTGTTAGGTAGGAAGTTATATTTTAATCTAGTGTTAGGTAGTAAATTATACTTTAATCTAGTGTTAGGTAGTAAAGTTATATTTTAATCTAGTGTTGGGTAGTAAAGTTATACTTTAATGTAGGTTTGGGTAGTAAAGTTGTACTTTAATCTAGCGTTGGATAGTGAAGTTATACTTTAATCTAATGTTAGGTAGTAAGTTGTACTTTAATCTTTGAGAGGTAGTAAAGTTGTACTTTAATCTAGCGTTAGGTAGTAAATTTGTACTTTAATGCAGCGTTAAGTAGTAAAGTTATACTTTAATCTAGTGTTAGGTAGTAAATTATACTTTAATGTAGTGTTTGGTAATAAAGTTATAGTTTAATCTAGCGTTGGGTAGTAAAGTTATACTTTAATCTAATGTTGGGTAGTACGTTGTACTTTAATCTAGCGTTAGGTAGTAAATTTGTACTTTAATGCAGCGTTAAGTAGTAAAGTTATACTTTAATCTAGTGTTAGGTAGTAAAGTTATACTGTAATCTAGTGTTAGGTAGTAAAGTTATACTTTAATCTATTGTTAGGTCGTAAATTATACTTTAATCTAGTATTAGGTATTACAGTTATACTTTAATGTAGGTTTGGGTAGTAAAGTTGTACTTTAATCTAGTGTTGGGTAGTAAAGTTGTACTTTAATCTAGTGTTAGGTAGTAAAGTTATACTTTAATCTATTGTTAGGTCGTAAATTATACTTTAATCTAGTATTAGGTATTAAAGTTATACTTTAATGTAGGTTTGGGTAGTAAAGTTGTACTTTAATCTAGTGTTGGGTAGTAAAGTTGTACTTTAATCTAGTGTTAGGTAGTAAAGTTATACTTTAATCTATTGTTAGGTCGTAAATTATACTTTAATCTAGTATTAGGTATTAAAGTTATACTTTAATGTAGGTTTGGGTAGTAAAGTTGTACTTTAATCTAGTGTTAGGTAGTAAAGTTGTACTTTAATCTAGTGTTGGGTAGTAAAGTTGTACTTTAATCTAGTGTTAGGTAGTAAAGTTATACTTTAATCTATTGTTAGGTCGTAAATTATACTTTAATCTAGTATTAGGTATTAAAGTTATACTTTAATGTAGGTTTGGGTAGTAAACTTGTACTTTAATCTACTGTTGGGTAGTAAAGTTGTACTTTAATCTAGTGTTAGGTAGTAAAGTTGTACTTTAATCTAGTGTTGGGTGGTAAAGTTATACTTTAATATAGTGTTAGTGTGTTCCAGTGTAGATGTACTTCAAATACACCTGTGGCGTGTTTGTGTGTCAGAGAGGTACAACTTTCTGGGAATCAGCATCGTTGGTCAGAGCAACGACCGAGGAGATGGAGGCATTTACATCGGATCCATCATGAAGGGCGGCGCTGTGGCGGCAGACGGGCGCATCGAGCCGGGGGACATGCTGCTGCAGGTACTACACATGTGCTACTGATTATTCTACCTCTTGTACTCCTAACTTAGTGGTTGAACCTTTGGCGTCATTCTGGCTGAAATATGAGACCATGAATCACCCAAGATGCCTAATTTGCCAGCTCCTTCCTCTGGACATATTTGCTGTAGAATTTTGTGTCATAGTACAAATAGTATTCCAAGGCGTAAATTTGGATTCTATGAAAGGGACACTCGTTTTGTGAGCCCAAAGCTGAAGACACGGCGCTCAGAGGTGTTTGTGTTTGTTCAGGTGAACGACATCAACTTTGAGAACATGAGCAACGATGACGCCGTCCGAGTCCTGAGAGAGATCGTTCACCAGCCCGGGTGAGGAGCACTTCCTGCCGTCTGCTACTGTGGCTGCTGTAGCGACCACCTAGACCAGCATTTCCAGTTGAAGCAGCAGCTGGGCCCTGCTGGGACGGCGGCGACCCGCCGGCTGTCTGCAGGTCCTGGTTTCAGCTTCTTTTTTCAGTAGCTTTCAGTAGCGTTACACTTGAGGATGTTTGTTGGCACAAACATCAGAATTAAAGCAAAGTAACGTGAGTTAGCATCATTAGGATGAGCTACGCTACGACAGCTAGCAGGTGGTTCCTGCTAACGTGGGCCCGTTCCAACCAGCTGCCGGTTCTGCTAGTTCTGCACATTGAAAGATCTAAAGTTGTGGAGTCAGCTCCTAGCAAACCAAACATGCTTCCTTAGACACCACGGGCGAGGTCACAGGGGGCGTGTCCGCTCCTCGTTGTACATTCTGCAGTTTTACAGGATCTAACAACAGAAATGGGTTTTATAAGTTCCTGTTCCAGGTTCCTGTTCTAGGTTCAACTCTGGAGTTCTTTGTGATGCAAACAGAACATGTTCTTCTCCTGAGCTGAGATGTTCCTTCTGTTTCAGCCCAGTGACGCTAACGGTGGCGAAGTGTTGGGATCCAAGCCCGCGAGGCTGCTTCACGCTGCCCAGAAGTGAGTCTTTGACAGCATCTGCTGATCGATTACAGCTACAGCTGAGGTATATTCACTCGGAGTGTCCACCCATTAAACCCCACAGGTGAGCCGGTCCGCCCTATCGACCCTGCTGCCTGGGTGTCTCACACTGCTGCCATGACGGGGAGGCTCCTCCCACATTACGGTGTGGCTCCCATCTGTCACCATGACACCCTCCCTCACTTTCCCTCACCTGTATGTCTCATAATCTACTGCTGTTCTCCAGGAGTGCATGAAGAAAACTACCTGAACATCCACAGCGACATGACGGCAGTCGTCAAAGCGATGGCCAACCCAGAGTCAGGGGTGGAGGTTCGAGACAGGATGTGGCTGAAGATCACCATTCCCAACGCCTTCATTGGTACCAAGACCTGATAATCACCAACAACCTCAAACACGTCGTTGTTACTCTGTGGCAGCGCAGCTCCCAGCTGACCAGTGCCCCTTTTCCATCATGCAGGTTTCGAGTCTCCTCGACCTGCCTCGGTTTCAGTCGTTTCTATTACAGTTCAGTACCACCTTAATGTGGGTGTTCTGGGTTGACCCATCGAGGCCCCTCTGGATGTGTTCGTCAGCCACGAGGCACAGAAACATGTGGACCTCATCGTTGCGCCATGGAGCAGGATCGCTTGCTATTTTTTGCTGTACCAAAGTTTAGTTGTAAAGTAAATATCTCTGTTGCTGTTGCGGGTTTTAAATGGCAGGTGTGAGAGATGTTACTCTTTGGCCAATCAGTTGCCTACAGCCTGGTGACGGCGCATTTTCAGGCCGACTCAACTCTGTGGGAGCCCCAGCCAAGTAGGTGTGAAGAAAGGAGGTAGTAACCGGACCTGTCCGCTAGTAGACAACCCTTAAACCAGAGTAGAGCCGAGCTGAACAAGTAGGTACTAGTGGAAACGCCCCGCAGGGTTCTGTTTGTGGTCGCTGTTCAGTAGAGCTCCAGGCTGATGAGAGTTCAGACTCATGGAGTGTGTCTCAGTTCTGGTCCTTGAGCGTTGCTGTGCTGCTGTCTAATAAACGATCGGAAGCAGGTCAGCAGGTCAGAACCAGAACTGACCAAAGCTGATCTGCTACACTCAGAAGAAAACTGGACAAATCTTGGAATGGACATAAACATGTCAGAGGAGGGGCGGCGCCGGAAACATGGACTTTACAAATTCACATTTTCCAGAAAACATTTTTCTAAATGTTGTCCTTTTTGGGCCCTCAGGTACACAAATAAACTAAAGTTTGTACTTTTAAACCCTCAAATTTCAGAAAACTGAATTTCTGGCTTTCTGTTTTCTGACTGCTGAAACTCAAAGTTTTGCAAAACAAAAGTCAGAAGTTCTAACTAAATTTGCGAGAGAAAAATGTCCAAATTCACAAATTCTAATGAAAAACATTTTTGAAAAACCTTTGAAACTTGCCAATTTAAAAGAGAAAATTTGAAGGTTTTTAACTTTATAAACTCTCAAACTTTTAAGAGAAAACTTGTTTTACTTTGCTCACCAATTTGCAAGAAAACTAAATTGGATTACAAGACAAAGTGAAAGTTTTTGACTTTAGAAGCTCTCACGTTTGTGAAAACCCTTTAGAATCGCTGCATCTGAACATTTCCGAAAAGTTCTCCTACAGACAAGTGCAATAAACACTGATTCAGAAACTTCCAGAATCCTGAGTCTACTGAACAGGTTCCTCCATTGTTCTGTCTCAGGTTCGGATGTGGTGGACTGGCTCCACCAGAACGTGGAAGGTTTCACGGACCGCCGCGAGGCTCGGAAGTACGCCGGCAACCTGCTGAAGGCCGGATTCATCCGACACACGGTCAGCAAGGTCACGTTCTCGGAGCAGTGCTACTACGTGTTTGGAGATGTGTGCGGAGGTGAGGAGCGGCGCGCTGCAGTACTGCTGATGGCTGCAGGATGGCGACACGCCACAAATCACATGCATTTATTCATTTTTGTTAAATAAATAGTAGCACCATGAAAAAGTTGTGCTTTGTCCATCTAAGGTGGAATTTGTCTAAAACTAAGACCCTACAATCAGCTGATTTTTGTTTCTTTTCTTACACATAAAAGCAGGATGAACAGAGGGGGCGCTAATGTTTGCAGATGATGGTACGTTTTTGTCACTGATGCTCCTTCCATCCTCAGATCTCACCGCTATGTCTCTGCTGGACCATGAGGAGGGTTCCAGTCAAGGAGGAAGACCCGAGGGCGACCCCCCAGCCTTTCCGTACCAGTACCCCATCCCCCACCCCTATAGCTCACCTCACCCCCTCCACCAACTGCCAGACTGCGGGGGAGGGGCAGGAACTCAGCAGAGTGAAGGTAAGACGTTTCTTGTTTTCTGCTCATGATGGTCTCCAGAATTCCATCAGATAACACCACGTGGCTGATCACACAGGAAGCTGCAGGAGCCAATCAAACCACAGTGACGATCAGGAGGGGGGAGGGGGAGCGGATGACCCTGAGCCCACCAAACACGAGGCAGGAGACTCTTTGAGCGACAGCAGCACCCAGCGACCTCCAACCTCCTCATCTGGTCTTCATGCAGACAACCTGACGCTGTCTCAAGGTCAGCACAGTGACTTCTCATCAGTCCAACCTGAAATCTCCCGGAAATCTTTCCGCCTGGCCATGGGAAACCCCAGTGACCTCTTTGTGGATGTCATGTGACTTTCTGATGTCATTTCTTGTCTGGGATGATCCTAGACATGTCCTTTCCTGAAGGGACAAATGGGGTGTAAACGTGTTCAGAGAGGCTTACTCCATGAACATCTGCCGGGAACAGACCTGTTCTGTCTAGATCCAGACTGGACAGAAGCAGATCCAGACCACCAGGAGGCGCCGAGCTACAACGTCTGTCTCAACATCCAGAACTGATGGAGAACTGAACTGAACTGAGCTGTCTTCATCTGCAGCTTCCAAAGTAAGAACATTTATGAACTTTACTGTGAAGACCTGAAACATTCAGGTCATCAGTCATCAACATTCAGGTTGAGACACAAAGGAGTTTCAAACATTTTTTTTCTTATAATTTTGCAAAATTAAGATGTCAGAAATGTTTTTTTTTATGGAATTCTACCTGCTCCCGCCCACACCTGTCCTCTCCCGCCCACACCTGTCTTCTCCCACCCACACATCTGCTCATGGTCCCGCCCACACCTGTCTTCTCCCGCCCACACATCTGCTCATGGTCCCGCCCACACCTGTCTTCTCCCGCCCACACATCTGCTCATGGCCCCGCCCACACTTGTCTTCTCCCGCCCACACATCTGCTCATGGTCCCGCCCACACGTGTGCTCCTCCAATGTTTCTGATCCGCTCTCCTGCTGGTACGCCTCAACTTAAAGTGTTATCTGACTTGAAACGAGATCAACTACAAATTCACTAAAGTGCAACAGATTCATTCACCACAGACCATCTAAACAGCACTGGTTCCCCCAGTCAGAACCTTGAACAGAACCCCAAACATCTAGAAATGGTCTCAAACCCTGGTCTCAGAAGGGGCTGGCTCTGCCCTGCAGGACCATAGAGGTCAACACTTGGTTTTGGTTCTGGTCTCAGGAGGTAATGGGTCTGGCCCCACCCTGCAGGTCTATGGAGGTTCACAATAACACTCAGGTCTCGTTTTGGTCTCAGAAGGTCAACAGGACTGGCTCTACCCTGCAGGATCATGGAGGTCCATGTCAACCCTCGGCTCTTGTCTCAGGAGGTTAACAGAAATGTTCTTGGTCTACAGGACCGTGGAGGTCCACAATAACACTCAGTTCTGGTTCTGGTCTCTAAAAGTCAACGGGACCAGCCCTGCCTGCAGAACCCTGGGGGTCCACGACAGCACTGGGTTCTGGTTCTGGCGTGGTCTGTTCCACCACTTTGATTTATGTGATGTGGTTTGTTGTGCAGTTGCTCGTCAACATGCTGACTGATTTTATCAATGACGTTTTATTCTGAACCTTCGCAGCAGAAACAATAAAACTCAGAAAGAAACTCCTGAAGTCCTTAATCATACCTACACACATGAACAGAGAAGAATTGTCCATGGAAATGTTTCCATTCTGGTTCTGGTGCAGATGTACAAAATCTCTTTACCCTGGCAGGTTAATGTCTACATCCATCAGCTAAACCCTCTTACTCCATCGCAGGGTCACGGGGTCTGTTGGAGCCTATCCTGACTCATTACAGTGTCCACCTGGACAGGTCGCCAGTCCATCGCAGGGCCACAAACAGACAGACAAACTTGCACACTCACATTCACACCTACGGGCAATTTAGAATCACCAATCAACCTAACATGCATGTTTTTGGACTGTGGGAGGAAGCCGGAGAACCCGGAGGGAATCGACGCAAGCACGGGGAGAACATGCAAACTCCATACAGAAAGACCCGCCGGACCGGGAATTGAACCGGGAATCGAAACAGGAAACTTCTTGCTGTGAGGAAACTGCTGACCACACATTTTTTACTAATACATCTGCAGTGAGTCACTTACTCCTCTGCGTGACCTTCTACATGACCAAGAAGAGCTTCTACAGAAAGCAGTGTGACTCTGGTTTGTCATGTGTTTTGGAGATGAGAAAAAGGGCTTTTCTATTGTTTTGTGAAACATTTGTTTTCACCAGCCAGACCTCCCTCTCTCCACCTGAAGTGTTCGCAAGACAACTAAAGAATATAATCTTCCCAGAGTGTCCTGGGTCTGCTTCAGGGACTCCTCCAGGTTGGAGGTGTTGGAGACATCCTAACTAGACAAACCACCTCAGCTGGTTCCTCTGATGTGGAGGAGCAGTGGCTGTACTCTGGGTCTCTCCTGGATGACTGATTTCTCATACCTCTAGTATGAGAAGAGTCCAGACACCTTTTCCCTACCTTGTCGTGGTACAGTGGTCTACGTGCCTGAATAATCCCAGGAGCTGCGCTGTTTGAGGCAGTTCTCCCTGATAGGGTTGTCAAAGTAAACTGGTTCAGGGGGCGCGGCCAGACTAACTCGACTGAAACTTATAGCAGAGAACCAAGAACTTGATGTCCCTTGTCTGGACTTGAGATATCGGGGCCCCACCCTGAAACCAGGTTTGGGGGAGGAGCTGGTCAGGCCCACCTTCATGTATCTCAGCTTGAACCAGGTTCAATAATCAGATAAGACATCCTTGTTCATCTTCTGAACATTATTAGAGGTTTAATCCAAAGTTTTGTTTAGATTTAGGAAAGGCAATAAAATGAACTCTGTTTTCCTCCATTACCACAAGATTTGTGCGAAATCCAAATATTGAAAGAGAAAACCTGTAATGGTTTCGCACAAAACATTTTACATTTCATGAGGTGAATGTATCGATAATCCAGTGGTTTTAAAGAATCATGGAAACACTGCAGCAGTGGACGCGACATAGTCGGTCAAACTAAAGTCATCCACATCTGGCTTCCAGCTGTTGGCCTCATTAATGCCATGTCGGCGTGGTTTAATACTGCTAATCATTATTACCGTGTTGCATCAGGACTTTACCTCTGAAGGATCATCTGCTGCTGACATAAGGAGAATTACGGAGAGTTACGCTCATAAGTGGAGAACCGTCTCAGTCCTTCTGTTTAGAACAAACAAGTAAACCAGTTGGTGCTTTTGTTTTAATCCAGCTTCTCCTCATGCGTTTAAGGACATTGAAGAAAAAACAAAAGGACAAATGTTGAAGGAAAACGGGATTTAAACAGCATGTTAAACATCGTTTGTGTAGATGTTGTTTTTCTTGTATTCAGCTTTGCATTTCCATCAGTCCAGTTCATCTCCTTTCACTGTTAACTAATCCAAACCCTTTTTACTGCAGATCCGTTTCTACTGCTGTCTCTGTGTGAATTCATACAGAACATTGAAAAAGCACAAGAAAATAATTGTTCTCATTATTTTGATGTACACATTTATATAAAAAATGATCAAACACTAAATAAATAGGTGTATCTTATATTTCTATTGGAGTCCTGCAACTTGAAATACATTGAAAACGTTTAGTACATGGTTATAAAGCTAAAAAACAAAAACTGAAAATTGATAAATTGATTGTCCTCCCCCATCCCCAGTGGAAACTACGTCTATGTGTCTGACTCACTAAACTTAACCTCCTTCGTGACCAGTTAGCTCACGTACAACAGTACTTGATCCTTTCAAAGGAGCCCAGTCGGAACTACAGCAGCAGACTGGATCCGGACTTGTGGCAGTCCTGCGGTTTCCCTACCAACTGCTAAGGTCCAGTTCTGTGGTTTCTCTAAAAATTGCTACTATCCGGATCCAGACCTGCAGCAGTCCTGCACTTCAATTCAATTCAATTCAATTTTATTTATATAGCATCTATTACAACACAAGTTGTCTCCAGGATCTTTCCAGAGACCAGAACATGACCCTGATCAATTATTACATAAACAGCGGCAGGTAAAAACTCCCCTAGTGGAAGAAAAACCTTAAGCCAAACAGTGGCAAGGAAAAACTCCCCTTTAAGAGGGAAGAAACCTGGACCAGGACCTGGATCATGAGGGGGGACCCTCCTGCCGAAGACCAGCCGGGTAGAGCAAGAAATAAGAAAGAATAGAGACATAGAGACACCGTCAAAGGTACAAGACAGGATACAATAGTAACTATCATCAGTAGTCCAATTAGACTTCTGTGAATATGGGTGATATATGGATAGACGGTGATCCAAGGGGATGAGGACTGCAGGTCGGGGTGTCAGCAAGTATCCAACAGACATCCATACAGACAGGTGAAGGCAGACACTGGGATGGTCAGAGGTGGAACTGCAGGTCAGCAAGCAGCTCCTGAGGTTCTGGTCTGTAGAACATGTACAGAAGAGGAAAAGAAGGGCCAGACAAGCACAAAAAACTACAAGAACAATGGACCACAATTAAGTTTATGGGATACTGTTAATAAATGAGGGTTGAGGTGAAGAAGAGAGAGAAGACAAAGAGAAACAGAGGAGGTGAAAGGCACCACTCAGTGGATCATGTTGGTGCCCCCCTGCAGCAGAGGCCTATAGCAGCATATCTACACCGAAGCTGTTTAAGATGAGCTGCTCTAATCTGGTCCTGCAGCTGCAGCTTTGACTACTGGCCCTGACACATTAAAGTACTAAATGTACACTAACTATATGCTTTATTAAACAGAAATGTTTTAAGTTTAGTTTTAAAGGTGGAGGTGGTGTCAGCCTCCTTAACCCAAACTGGAAGTTGGTTCCAGAGTGATGGTTCCTGATAGCAGAAGACCCGTCCTCCAAATCTACATTTCGATTCTCTAGGAACTACGAGTAAACCTGCACCCTGAGAACGGAGAGCTCTATTAGGAACGTACGGTTCTATCAGGTCTTGCAAATATCCCGGCGCTAGGCCATTTTGGACTTTATATGCCAGTAATAAAATTTTGAATTGGATTCTAAATTTTACAGGGAGCCAATGGAGGGAAACTAAAACTGGAGAGACGTGGTCTCTTGTTGGTTCCTGTCAGCACTCGCGCTGCTGCATTTTGGATCAGCTGGAGGCTGTTCAGAGAATTACTTGGACATCCGGCCAACAACACGTTACAGTAATCTAGTCTAGAAGATACGAACGCATGAATTAGTTTTTCAGCATCACTCTGGGAGAGGATGCTCCTGATCTTTGTGATATTACGGAGGTGGAAAAACGCAGTTTTACAAACCTGATTAATCTGCTGTTTAAATGACAAATCCTGATCGAATATAACGCCAAGGTTTCGCACAGTTTTACTGGAGGCCATCGCAACACCATCTAATCCCTTCCTGAGGTGTTGGGACCACAAACAACAACCTCTGTTTTATCAGAATTTAGTAGCAAAAAATTTCTGGACATCCAGTCCTTGATGTCCTTAAGACACATCTGAAGTTTGTCTAATGGTTCTGTTTCATCTTCATAGACAGATACAGCTGCGTATCATCAGCATAACAATGAAAATTAATGCCGTGGTTCCGGATAAAACTTCCTAAGGGCTGCAGGTATAAACTGAACAGGATTGGCCCTAGAACTGAACCCTGCGGGACACCATAGCAGACCCTCATCTGTACGGAAGAAACCTCATGAACACGAACAAACTGGAATCTATCAGACAGATATAATTTAAACCAATCTAGAGCTGTCTCTTTAATCCCAACAACATACTCTAGTCTCTGCAGTAAAATGCTGTGATCTATAGTATCAAAACAGCACTGAGGTCCAGCAGAACCAGTATGGACACTAATCCATTATCTGAGGTCCAGCAGAACCAGTATGGACACTAACCCATCATCTGAGTCCATAAGAAGGTCATTAGAGACTGGAACCAGTGCTGTTTCTGTGCTATGATGCATCTGAACCCTGACTGAAGAACTTCAAATAGATCATTTCTATACAAATGGTCACACAGCTGCTGCAACGACCTTTTCCAGAATTTTAGAGATAAATGGAAGGTTGGAAATTGGTCTATAGTTAGCTAAAATGTCTGGGTCAAGAGAGGGTTTTTTAAGTAATGGTTTGATTATTGCGACTTTAAAAGCCTGTGGCACATATCCCAAGACCAGGGACAAGTTGATCTGTTCCAGTATTGTTGCACCAATAAGAGAGAAAACATTTTTGAGTAGTCGAGTTGGGATTGGGTCTAACAGACACGTGGATGATTTAGATCCATTGACGACTGAGGTCAGCTCAGAGAGGTCAACAGGAACAAAACAGTCTAGAGTCAGGTCGGAGCATAAGGGAGTCGCCGAGGTTGAAGAAATTCCCACAGCCACTGCCGGGAGGGCCTGGCCGATTTCCTCTCTAATTCTGACAATTTTATTGCTAAAGAAGCTCATAAAGTCTTCACTACTGAGAGCTGCAGGGATGCACGGCTCAGCAGAGTTGTGGCTCTTTGTCAGCCTGGCTACAGTGCTGAACAGAAAACGTGTTTTTTTTTTTATTATCCTCTATTAACACTGAATAATAGGCTGTTCTAGCTTTGCGAAGCGCTTTTTTATACACTATTAGACTATCTTTCCATGCATAATAAATATCTACAGACCTACAAGAGAACCACTTTCTTTCCATTTTACGCACTTTCTGTTTTAACATACGAATATGTGAGTTAAACCAGGGAGTTGAGCTCCTACGGTTAGAGACCCTCTTTCTCAAAGGAGAAACTGCATCTAAAGCTGAGTGCAACACATCTGCAGTGCTACCGACAAGGAAATCAACATCTCCAGAGGTAGAACCGAGGTCACAGCCCTCAACTGCTTCACTATGTTCCACTGTAAGAAGATGCAGAACAATGGGCTCCCTAAATTTAGTAATAGTTTTATCAGATAGACACCTGCTAAAGTAATTCCTCCTATTATGCGTAACGTTGACAATGTTGAATTCAAACGTTATTAAATAGTGGTCAGATAGGAGGGAGTTTACATGTGACACTAACAGATTATCAGGTTCTACACCGTAGACGAGGACCAGATCAAGAGTATGATTAAGACAATGCGTCGGTTTGTTAACTTTTTGTAAAATCCCCATCGATTCTAGAAGAGAATCAAAAGCCAACTTAAGACTGTCGTTGTCAACATCCATATGAATGTTAAAGTCGCCCACTATGATGACTTTATCTGTAGGGTCCCGCAGCAGTCCTTCGGTTCCTCTACTGATCACTAGGGTCCAGATACTGACCTGCGATTCCTCTACTGATCGCAAGGGTCCGGATCCAGACCTGCGGTTCCTCTGCTGATCACTAGTGTCTGGATCCAGACCTGCAGCAGTCCTGCGGTTCCTCTATGGATCACTAGGGTCCAGATACAATCCGGATCCTGACCTGCAGTTCCTCTACTGATCACAAGCGTCCGGATACTGACCTGCAGTTCCTCTACTGATCACAAGGGTCCGGATACTGACCTGCAGTTCCTCTACTGATCGCTAGGGTCCGGATCCAGATCTTCGGTTCCACTACTGATCGTTAGGGTCCAGATCCAGACCCGCGGCAGTCCTGCGATTGTTCTACTGATCACTAGAGTCCGGATCCTGACCTGCATTTCCTCTGCTGGTCACTAGGGTCTGGATCCAGATCCGCAGCAGTTCTGCGGTTCCTCTGCTGATCACTAGGGTCCGGAACCAGACCTGAATTTTCTCTACTGATCGCTAGGGTACAGATCCAGACCTGCGGTTCCTCTACTGATCACTAGAGTCCGGATCCTGACCTACGGTTCCTCTGCTGATCACTCGGGTCCGGTTCCTGACCTGCGGCTCCTCTGCTGATCACTAGTGTCCGGATACAAACCTGCAGTTCGTCTGCTGATCACTAGGATCTGGATCCAGACCTGCGGTTCCTCTACTGATCGCTTGGGTCCAAATCCAGACCCACGGCAGTCCTGCGGTTCCTCTACTGATCACTAGAGTCTGGATCCTGACCTGCGGTTCCTCTGGTGATCACCATTGTCTGGATTCAGACCTGCAGTTCCTCTAGTGATTGCAAGGGTCCGGATCCAGACCTGCAGTTCCTCTAGTGATTGCAAGGGTCCGGATCCAGACCTGCAGTTCCTCTAGTGATTGCAAGAGTCCGGATCCAGACTTGCAGGTTCTCTACTGATCGCTAGGGTCCCGATCTAGACCTGCGGCAGTCACGTGGTTCCTCTACTGATCACTAGAGTCCGTATCCTTACCTGCGGCTCCTCTACTGATCGCTAAGGTCCGGATCCAGACCTGTGGTTCCTCTACAGCTCGTTAAGGTCCGGATACTGACCTGCGGTTCCTCTACTGATCGCTAGGGTCCGGATACTGATCTGCAGCAGTCCTGCAGTTCCTCTACTGATCACTACGGTCGAGATACTGACCTGCGATTGCTATACTGATCGCTAGGATCCGTATCCAGACCCGCAACAGTCCTGCAGTTCCTCTAGTGATTGCAAGGGTCTGGAACCAGACCTGAATTTTCTCTACTGATCGCTAGGGTCCAGATCCAGACATGCGGTTCCTCTACTGATTGGTAGGTTTTGGACCCAGACTAGCGGGTCTTCTACTGATCACTAGAGACCGGATCCTGACATGCGGTTCCTCTACTGATCACTAGGGTCCGGATCCAGACCCGCGGCAGTACTGCAGTTCCTCTACTTATCACTACAGTCTGGATCCTGACCTGCGATTCCTCTACTGATAGCTAGGGTCCGGATCCAGACCCGCAGCAGTCCTGCGGTTCCTCTACTTATCACTAGAGTCCGGATCCTGACCTGCGGTTCCTCTACTGATTTCTAGGGTCCGGATCCAGACCCGCAGCAGTCCTGCAGCTCCTCTACTGATCGATAGGGTCCAGATCTAGACCTGCGGCAGTCATGTTGTTTCTCCACCGATCAGTAAGGTTCAGATCCTGACCTGTTGTTCCTCTACTGATCACTAGAGTCCAGATCCTGACCTGCGGTTCCTCTACTGATCGACAGGGTCTGGATCCAGACCCGCGACAGTCCAGCGGTTCCTCTACTGAGCACTAGAGTTTGGATCCTGACCTGCGGTTCCTTTACTGATTACCAGGGTCTGGATCGAGACCCGCGACAGTCCAGCGGTTCCTCTACTGATCACTAGGTTCCGGATCCAGACCCGCAGCAGTCCTGCGGTTCCTCTACTTATCACTAGAGTCCGGATCCTGACCTGCGGTTCCTCTACTGATTTCTAGGGTCCGGATGCAGACCCGCAGCAGTCCTGCAGCTCCTCTACTGATCGATAGGGTCCAGATCTAGACCTGCGGCAGTCATGTTGTTTCTCCACCGATCAGTAAGGTTCAGATCCTGACCTGTTGTTCCTCTACTGATCACTAGAGTCCAGATCCTGACCTGCGGTTCCTCTACTGATCGACAGGGTCTGGATCCAGACCCGCGACAGTCCAGCGGTTCCTCTACTGAGCACTAGAGTTTGGATCCTGACCTGCGGTTCCTTTACTGATTACCAGGGTCTGGATCGAGACCCGCGACAGTCCAGCGGTTCCTCTACTGATCACTAGGTTCCGGATCCAGACCCGCAGCAGTCCTGCGGTTCCTCTACTGATCACTAGAATCCGGATCCTGACCTGCGGTTCCTCTGCTGATCGCTAGGGTCCGGATCCAGACCCGCAGCAGTCCTGTGGTTACTCTACCAACCACTAGGTTCCAGATCCAGACCCGTGGCATTCCTATGGTTCCCCAACTGACCACTAGGGACCGGATCCAGACTTGCGGCAGTCCTGCAGTTCCTCTAGTGATTGCAAGGGTCCGGATCCAGACCTGCGGTTCCTCTACTGTTCGCTAGGGTGACCCGCGAGGGCCTGGGGCCCCTGTGATGTGACTGATCTAGAGGCTTC
This sequence comes from Xenentodon cancila, assembly GCA_014839995.1. Taxonomy (NCBI): domain Eukaryota; kingdom Metazoa; phylum Chordata; class Actinopteri; order Beloniformes; family Belonidae; genus Xenentodon; species Xenentodon cancila. The sequence goes on from CM026201.1 coordinate 32,722,691, forward strand.
CGTTCCGTGCAGAAAGGCCGCATTCCATTTCATGCATCTGCCGCCTCGGCTGCAGGGAGTGCCCACGACAGGAGGTTTAACGTCAGTGTCTGTTGGAATATAAGTTACGCATCCGTTCCTATGGCAGATGTAACAAAAAAAAAAAAAAAAAAGCCATCTGGGTAGAGCCAGTCGGCAGAGGGGCTAGACTCCAAGTTTAGGAGAGCGAAATTCCGAATTGGACGCGGCCAGCCGGGCACAGTCAGCTGACTCGCCGCTCCAGCAGCCGACATCTTGGCTCCGACCGGAGGAGACGGAGGCTTGGTGCTTCACGGTCAAACGTCCAGCTGGAGCCACGGTGGAAGCCGCAGAACGGTGTAGAGCTGTTCCAGGACACGCCAGCTGTCCGCGGAAGAGGGAGACGATCCCGAAGGACCGAGAGATCCCCGGCCGGGTCTTCGTCCGTCCGACCCCGCTGCGGTAACGGTAGCAACAACTGCTAACATGTTAGCGTCGCTCACGGCAGCCATAAAAAACAACCAAAAACTGCTTTTGGTGAACACCGTGTCCGGTATAAATTAAAATATGTTGCTTTAGAATTTACGGAGTTCGTCCTTCAATTTGGTTGAACATAAAAGCAAGTGGATTAAATAGTTCAGAATATTGTAACGTCCTTTATGTTAATGCATCATCGAAAGTGACGTCATTGGACAGCCGTAACGTACGTGACCGGGCGGTACCTGAGGTCTAGACCTGATCTAGAAGGTCCAGTGGAACCTTATGACGTGTTGAGTTATTACTTCACTACATACCGGAGGAATCAAAATTGCCTTTTGTTGTACTTTAAAATTGCGAATTTTTTAATACAGTTCGGAGTGCAGTCCAATTATATCTGTGGTCACATACAGACACATTGTAATATAATATATAATCACTGGGAGCCCCTGAGCAAGGCCCTTAACTCCCAATTGCTCCCCGGGCGCTGATGCTGGCAGCCCACTGCTCACTAGTGAAACTAGTTGATGGTTAAAAGCAGAGGTCCAATTTCGGTGCATCGTACATACAGCGTGTGCACGATGTCCACACTGACAAGAATGATCATGGGAAAAAAAACAAAAATTCTGTTTTTAGAGTTGCTCATTTGATATTCAGTTTAAGGAATGATGGATCACCTTAAAAATAATCTTATAGAAATCAATACTTTATCTGCAGATATTTTATTTAGCCTAGAAAACATTATGACTTTAATTTGATTTAACCAGCTGATGATATCAGCTGAAGTGGATGCTCCTGTAGCTCCTCCCCTGTCCTCGCTCCCAGAGCCCCCTCCCTACACTCACAGGGTTGCAGCCATAGCAACTGTGGAAATAGCATTAAACGTGGGCTCCTGCATGATCTAATTGCTTGTTGCATTCCTGCAAATCACCTGAGGGGAGGAGCCAGAAGAGTTGACTGACAGGTGAGAGCTCACCTGAGTGAATGACCTGCCCCCTCTTCCTGTCTGCAGGGATGCTGTTTTGTGATCATGTCTGACTGACATCGTCAGGAGTAGCTGGGAATGATATCAACAGGTGAGTTCTCAGGTGTCGCTTGGCTCAGTTTCTCAAATGTTAAATTATAAGAAAATTGCTCACTGCAGAGTCAAAGCCACTGTGTAGCAGTACCACTTCTAACCACACGGGGGCGTACAAAGCTCCTTTTTTGACAGGAGAGCCTCTGATGATCCGGTGCAGGGAAGTCTGTCCTGCATGTTTTAGATGCTGCTCTGCTCCAACACACCCGGCTCAGATCAGTGGCTCATTGAAAGACTCATGTAGACCTTGATGACAAGCTGATGGTGATCCAATCAGGTGTATGTGAGCAGGACAACATCTAAAACGTGTAGGCAGGGTACCTCAAGGATTGGAGATGTAAAACGTGGCTCTAGAGATGCACTTTGTGGTCTTATGACCTCATCTTTTAGACATCTGAAGATGGACAGTCTGCCCTAAATAATTTTTAGCAAGGGTTGTTTTCCTCTTTTTTTTTTTCTTTTTTTTTTTAAATCTTTTTTTTTTTTTTTGTGATGTGAAGATGACTGCCGTGGATCGTCCAGGGAAAAAGAATTGGGATTCTGCTTGTGAAAAGTAATGTAGTATGGCAAATGGATCATACTATTCCCAGATCCTGATGCCCACATTGTCAGCAGGGTTGGGTACCACCAGGTGTGGACGTTGTGCAGGACAGCTGCACTGTACCAGCGACTACACCATCATGGCAGTCCCATAGTGGCTGCAGGGGATGTAGTGGCTGTAGGTGTGGGTGTAGACCAGGGGTCTTTCTTTGGTTTATGAGAAACCATTTGCTGCTGGTTGCTGCTGAGAGGAACGACGTTGATTGAGCCCCTTTGACACTGGTGAAGGCTCTGTTTTAACACCCGAATCTATCCTTTTTACATTGACTGACATGGGGCGGTGTGTTGAGCTGGTGGTGTCGGTGGAGTGGATGTGGGTGTGGGTGGACTCTTCACATAAAGACGGTGAGTTTGTTCCACAGATTGTCCCTGGAAGCTGCTGGGTCTGCTGGTCTGGTCCCTGTTGGAGGTCCTGACCGTCTAGTAACAGCCGAGCTCCATTTCACTCCAGAATGTTCCTTTAAGAGCTGAAATACTGCAGGTTACTTTCATGGACGTCACTGAGAAGTTCTGTTACCAAAAGAAAATCCATGAACAAATAATCCTACAAAACCTGGATGTCCACGTTCACAAGAAATACTCTATTTGAGTCCAGCCCTGCATTTAAGCAGAAATAGAACCTTGAATAAGAAGATAAACCTAAACAGTGATAATATTTATAACAATAATAGTAATCAGAGTCAGAGTCAGAGTCAAGTTTATTGTCAATTCTACCACATGTGAGATACATACAGAGAATCGAAATTGCGTTACCCTCAAACCCTCGGTGCTACACAATAAATACATTTTAAACACAAAGTGCAGGTTAAAAAGAGACAAGAAACAAGTTGTGACATGACAACAACAGTTTTTCGGTTTGTTTAAAGTGACATGGTGCAAAGCAAGCGGTCCAGTTCTGCCAAAATACAGATACTGAGATCAGAGTGAGTGGGGGGGGGGCAAGGCGGGAAACGGTGGAAGAGAAGGGAGAGTGTTAAGTGTCCTGACAGCCTGGTGGACGAAGCTGTCCTTCAGTCTGCTGGTTCTGGTTCTGGCTCGGAGGGTCCGCAGCCTCCTCCCTGATGGCAGCAGACTGAAGAGGCTGTGTGACGGGTGGGTGGAGTCTCTCACGATGCTGAGGGCTTTGGAGTCAGACGGCTGCTGTAAATGTCCTGAAGTGAGGGGAGAGAGACACCAACGATCTTCTCAGCTGCTCTCACGACGCGTTGGAGAGATTTGCGGCAGGTTGCGGTGCAGCTCCGTACCACACGGTGATGCAGCTGGTCAGGATGCTCTCGATGGTGCCTCTGTAGAAGGTTACCTGATGGGGGCGGGGCTCTGGCTCTTCGCAGTTTGCGGAGGAAGTAGAGGCGCTGCTGTGCCTTCTTGGCGAGTGATGCGGTGTTAACAGTCCAGGAGAGGTCCTCTGAGATGTGGACACCCAGGAACTTGGTGCTGCTCACCCTCTCCACAGCAGCACCGTTGATGGTCAGAGGAGCATGCTGGGTGTGTTGTCTCCTGAAGTCAACAACAATCTCCTTGGTCTTCTCCACGTTCAGGGAGAGATTGTTGTCGCTGCACCACTCAGCCAGGCGGCTCACTTCGCTTCTGTAGTTTGACTCATCGTTGTTGTTGATGAGACCCACCACAGTCGTGTCGTCCACAAAGACGACACGACTGTGGTGGGTCTCATCAGTAATGATAGTAACCATGTAACCACCAGTAATGATAGTAACCATGACCTAAAAAGTAAGTTCTTAAAACATGTACAATGATTTTAAAACAAGAGAAATGCCATAAATTGATAGTTGTAGTAATGATTGATGAAATTATGAAAAATATTATCATCATTATTATTATTATTGTTATTGTTATTACTGACAATTATTATGATTGAAAAAGTTGTAATGAAGTAAATTGTTAATTTTCTTGTGGTGGCGCTTAATGAAGTAAGAAATGCATGTTTTTACAGGAGAGGACTGAAGGGACTTCCTCTGGAGGTACTTTTGATGTTCAAGATGTTTCTAGTTGCTCTGGTACCAGATCAGCAGAGGACACGGGTCTGTGGGCATGGCCACATCACACGGTAGCTGCTGACCTCCTGAGGATGGTAGATTGTCTACGAGCTGAAGATGTTCTGGTTCTGACAGATGTGCTGGTGTTCCACACCTGGGAACCAGCTGCAGCATTCATGTAAACGGACTCCCGCCTCAGGAAGTAGCTGCAGGAAGCCGCTGTTTCACCTGGCTGAGCTCTTAGCAAAATGGCATCATTTGATGCTGGAATGATGGTTACTGAAGGTTCAGAAACAGGACAAAGAGAAACGGAGAACCACAGAAACAGCAGACGTGCGCTGCTGTTGGTCCATGAAGATGTTGAACTGAACACTTAACCTGTTGTCCCAGAAGAAGAGTGGCTGATGTTCTGGTGACACGTTGGTGGTAAAGTTCATAACAAAGAGCTGTAAAACGAGGCTGGTGTGGGATCTGGAAGTAAAAGAACAACTGGACTGGAACTGATGGAGTCTGAACCAACAACTGTTTCCATTCGTGCTAAATGTTCCTGTGGCTGAGAATCAACGGCGATCGTTCTTCGGGGTCTTAACTTGGACCATTCTTCTCTGTGATGGAGTAAAAAAAGTTTCCTGGAGCAGAATGAGGTCCTCAGATGTGACGGTGAACTTGTGTTCAGGAAGTCATCGGGATAACGAGGCTGATGAGGGTCACCAGCTTCCTGTCCCATCTGTCAGTCATCACCAGCAGCAGCTGTTTCCATGGCAGCACTGCAGCAGACAGATCTGCCTCTGACTGTTTTATTTTCAGCTCTGGTTGGTGTCCAGGACTGCAGTCAGACCTTCTCCTCTTCCTCCTCTTGCTGTGACTGCAGCTGTCATCTGGATGGGAGCCAGGGAGCCTGTTGCTAGGCAACAGCAGTGCAACAGAGGAGCCTGCAGCAGTGAGGAGCGCTCCATGGCGGTGATGATGTCACCTCAGTAAACGATGTGAATCAGTTTGAAATAAACTGAATGTAGTCGTCTAGTCTTGTCCAGCAGTCTAAGCTCTGTCAACTACTGTCACCCTCTCTGAGGTCCTCCAGGGCAGCTGTCCTGCATGTTGTACATGTTTCCCAACTCTGACACACCTGGTGCCGCGAGCCACTGCAGGTCCAGGACCCGTCCTCATGGAAACCTGCTGGACCTGCAGGATATCAGGCTGCAGCCCTCAGGCTTGTTCCACCAAAACCAGTCTGAGCCCACCAGCGGCAGGCCGAGTGACCACAGGTCCCAGCGGAGCGCTGCGGGTCCTAGTTTTGGTTCTAGTCCTGGTTTTTTCATTAGAGGAGGAAGGTTCCTCACAAAGCTCGGTCTGCAGTAGTTTCAGCTTGACGGGCTGGTGGACCACGCAACCAGGAATCAAACCACCAACACTGATGTTGGAGAATGTTCTCAACTTATGTGAATGAAGCTTCCAAAGCCACAGATCAGAGATGAATGATGCACTTCCTGTTGTCTCCTCAGGTTTCTTCATTTGTCTATCATTTCCTGTGTTCAGGGGGAACGCCGGGATCAACGGCAGAAAAAACAGAAGGGCAGACGGCAGAGGGGCTGCAGCTCAGGCCTGCGTGGAGGACCCAGCCTCTACGCGGCTTCTGAACCCTGAGCTCTCTGGACAGGAAGTGATGCGTCGCTGCGCTCTGATGCAGCTCTGTGGTTTTTTTAGGTTTTGATTTTTGTAGCTTTGGATGAGAAAATCAAAACCTAAAGAAAATACAGCGCTGTAACTTCCAAGGTCCATCTTGAACCGAGCGGCGGACGCCGGTTCATACAGAGAATCAAATGACGTTACTCTCAACCCCTCTGTGCTGCACATTTTATAAATTACTGTAAACACAAAGTGCAAATTAAAAAGAAACAAGTTATAACATGATGTTGGGTTTAAGAGCCAGACAATAAAATTACAGTAAAAACAATGAAATGTTAGTTTGATGATAAACATTATTGTTATGCTGAACTGGATTGTAATAATGACGGTGAAATAAAACAGTTTTAAAGGTGTGTGAAGGTCCTGCAGGTGTTCAGCTTATCAGTCTGGTTAAAGTGACCTGGTCCAGATACTGAGGTCAGAGTGAGTGAGGGAGGGGGGGGGGGCAAAGGAAGAGCTGGGAGTGTTCAGCTTCCTGACGGCCTGGTGGATGAAACTGTCCCTCAATCTGCTGGTTCTGGCCCAGAGGGTCCGCAGCCTCCTCCCTGATGGCAGCAGACTGAAGAGGCTGTGTGACGGGTGGGTGGGGTCTCTCACGATGCTGAGGGCTTTGGAGTCAGACAGGTCTGTAGATGTCCTGAAGTGAGGGGAGAGAGAGACCCTCAGGGTGGACCCTCCTGCTGAAGACCAGCCGGGTAGAACAGGAAGTAGAGAGAAGAGACACAGACACACCGTCAAAGGAACCAAAGACCAGATCCATCAGTATAATTATCTGTTAACTGGAGAACTGAGAGTTTTCTGTCCATCAGACTGGTACCTGGTTAGTTGGTGGACTACAGAGACCACTATCTAAACAGGTGTAGACAGCAGACACTGAGGTGGTCAGAGGTGGGACTGCAGGTCAGTGGATCATGTTGGTGTCCCCCTGCAGCAGGTCTACAGCAGCAGATCCAGATGAAGCTGTGTTGAAGACCAGCTGCTCTAGTCTGGTCCTGCAGCTGCAGCTGTGACTACTGGTCCTATTTTGATTCTGAGTTTTCCTTGGAGCCGATGGAGGGAAACTAAAACTGGAGAGACGTGGTCTCTCTTGTTGGTTCCTGTCAGCACTCGCGCTGCTGCATTTTGGATCAGCTGGAGGCTGTTAAGAGAATTACTTGGACATCCAGCCAACAACACGTTACAGTAATCTAGTCTAGAAGATACGAACGCATGAATTAGTTTTTCGGCATCACTCTGCGAGAGGATGCTCCTGATCTTTGAGATATTACTGAGGGGGAAAAACGCAGTTTTACAAACGCTAAATGACAAATCCTGATCGAATATAACGCCAAGGTTTCGCACAGTTTTACTGGAGGTCATCACAACACCATCTAATCCCTTCCTGAGGTGTTTGGACCACGAACAACAACCTCTGTTTTATCAGAATTTAGGAGCAAAACATTAGTGGACATCCAGTCCTTGATGTCCTTAAGACACCTGAAGTTTGTCTGATGGTTCTGTTTCATCTTCATAGACAGATACAGCTGCGTATCATCAGCATAACAATGAACATTAATGCCGTGGTTCCGGATAAAACTTCCCAAGGGCTGCATGTATAAACTGAACAAGATTGGCCCTAGCACTGAACCCTGCGGGACACCATAGCAGACCCTCGTCTGTACGGAAGAAACCTCATGAACATGAACAAACTGGAATCTATCAGACAGATATGATTTAAACCAATCTAGAGCTGTCCCTTTAATCCCAACAACATACTCTAGCCTCTGCAGTAAAATGCTGTGATCTATAGTATCAACACAGCACTGAGGTCCAGCAGAACCAGTATGGACACTAACCCATTATATGAGGTCCAACAGAACCAGTACGGACACTAATCCAGTATCTGAGGTCCAGCAGAACCAGTATGGACATTAATCCAGTATCTGAGGTCCAGCAGAACCAGTATGGACACTAATCCATCATCTGAGGTTCAGCAGAACCAGTGTGGAAACTATTTTAAAGTCAGGTCAGAGCATAAGGGAGTCGCCGAAGTTGAAGAAATTCCCACAGCCACTGCTGGGTGGGCGTGGCCGATTTCCTCTCTAATTCTGACAATTTTATTGCTAAAGAAGCTCATAAAGTCTTCACTACTGAGAGCTGCAGGGATGCACGGCTCAACAGAGTTGTGGCTCTTTGTCAGCCTGGCTACAGTGCTGAACAGAAAACGTGGGTTATTTTTATTATCCTCTATTAACACTGAATAATAGGCTGTTCTAGCTTTCCGAAGCGCTTTTTTATACACTATTAGACTATCTTTCCATGCATAATAAATATCTACAGACCTACAAGAGAACCACTTTCTTTCCATTTTACGCACTTTCTGTCACAGATCGGAACTCCAAGATCCGAGCCACCAGCAAACACACCACCTGATTAAGATCACTCGCACCTGGTTCCTCCTGCATTTAGTCTGCAGGGATTCACCTCACCTCTGCCAGATTGTCTTTGTTTCCACATTGTTCGCTTCAAGCCCTTGTTCTCTTGCGTCATAGTTTCTGGTTTTTTGAATCTTATTCTGTCTGACCTCGTCTCTGCCTCATCCCCATAGGAAGTGTTTTGGAATTCATGGTTTCGACTCCTGTTCTGTCTGACCCGGTCTCAGCCTACCCCCTATCGGAAGTGTTTTGGATTTCATGGTTTTCGAATCCTGTTCTGCCTGACCTCGTCTCTGCCTACTCCCTATTGGATAGTTTTGGATGTCACGGGCCTTGGAATCCTGACTGTCTGACCTCGATTCTATCGGTGATTGTATTCGATCTTCCGTCTCTGGATCCGGACGGAGGACTTTGGCTTTCTGATCCAGGACGGCTCGTATCCTACGTCGGCTGTTCGGAACTGTCGGGGAATCTCCCTGAGAGCGGATTGGAAATAAATATCTTTAAGACTATCCGTTGTCTGAGTCGTCCGTGGATCGTGACACTTTCTGTTTTAACATATGAATATGTGAGTTAAACCAGGGAGTTAAGCTCCTACGGTTAGAGACCCTCTTTCTCAAAGGAGCAACTACATCTAAAGCTGTGTGCAACACATCTGCAGTTCTACCAACAAGGAAATCAACATCTCCAGAGGTAGAACCGAGGTCACAGCCCTCAACTGCTTCACTATGTTCCACTGTAAGAAGATGAAGAGCAATGGCCTCCCTAAATTTAGTGACAGCTTTATCGGATAGACACCTGCTGAAGTAATTCCTCCCATTATGCATAATTTTGACAGTGTTAAATTCAAACGTTATGAAATAGTCCTGTTTTCAGGTCTTCTAGACCTAGATTCAGTATTGACATGTCCACTTTGACCTGCAGGACATTTTTGGTAGCTCGTGGTCTCCATAGCAACAGATCTGCCTGTAAAAACAGACAGCAAGTTGTTTCCTTTCAACAATTCAAAAACAGGAGTCTGTTTGTAAATGTGGGAACCTGCTAACCAAGTGTTAGTTTGTGTGTGTGTGTGTGTGTGCATGTGTGTGTGTGTGTGCATGTGAGTGTGTGTGAGAGTGTGTGTGTGAGTGTGTGGATGGACAGATGAATAGACAGAGTTGTAATTAAATCGTCATCCTTCTTCTCGCTCTGAAAGTCTGTCACCTCCTCTTCTTCCTCCTCCTCCTCTTTCTCGTTCTGTCAAGAGTCAATCCTCTAGTCTCGAGGTCCACTGGATGGCATCCAGGAGGCCTCTGGGGGGCCCCTGGGCCTCAGACATGAAGGCGTAATGGGTGGATTCTGGGAAAACTGAAGAGTTTGAACATTCCAGAGAAACAAACCTAAACAGAGCTCATCAGGGTCGTTCAGGCCGAGAACAAAAACCAGCGAAACAGGCCCCAAATTCACGGCTCCATCAGAACTCACCTGTGGATCCAGAACAAGAATGTTGAAGCTGACAGATGAAGAACAAGCTTTTGCATTGTTCTGGCACTCTTCTATCACACATCATACCTGACACTCTTCTCCACCCGTTCCAACCTCCTTGTCCACGTTTCTTCACCTCTTATCCACCCTCTACCCTAAGAACCCTAAGAACTTAAAACCCTCCAGCTTCTTCATCTCTGCTCCCTTCACCATCACCATAGCAACCAAAAAGGGTCTCATGACCGATTCATCCACCTTGAACTCTCCTGTCACACCTACATCAGACCTCACAACTGTCTTGCAGCTCCCATACAAGTCCTGCACCACTCTGACATACTTTTTTTTCTTTTTTTCTCCAAGCTTTTCAAGCTTTCGTTATTGTTCTCAGTATGTATCTCACATCACTAGTATCACTAGTGAGCAGTGGGCTGGGCGCTGCTATCCCAGCGACCGGGGAGCAACTTCTCCTCATACAGAACCACAGTTCCTCTCGGTACCCCGTCATGTGCTTTTATCAAGGTCTCCAAAGACACCATGCAGCTCCCTCTGACCTTCCATGTACTTCTCCATCAACATCATCAAAGCAAATACTGCACCTGTAGTCCTCTGATTGTTGGTATGAAACCAGACTGCTGCTCACAAATGTCCACGTCTGTCCTTAGTCGAGCTTCTACGACTCTTTCCTATAACTTCATTGCTTGGTTCATCAACTTTATTCTTCTGTAGTCTTCTTCTAACTCTGCACTCTGTCTCACTTGTTCTGAAAGATTGGAACCATCCCACTTCTCCTCCTACATCCTCTCGTTCTCTAAGATCTTGTTGGACAACAGAGTCAAAAACGGTACTGCCACCTCTCCCAGACACTCCCAGACACTTTAATAACTCCACCGGTACATCATCAGGACCAACTGCCATTCAACACTTCCTCCTCTTCAGTGTCCTGAGCGACCTTTCCCCCAATCTTTGGTACTTCGTGGTCCACGATGGCCATCTCTCATACTCATCTCTCTCATTTTCCTGCTCCATCAACTTTTCAAGTTCTCCTTCCATCTTGCTGTCACACTTCTGGTTCCTGTCAGTACACTTCCCTCTTCATCCTTCACCACCTGACCTGCTGCACCTCCTTCTGGTCTCCGTCTCTCTGATTTTCCAACTTGTACAGATCAGTCTCTTCCTCTTTCCTGTACAACCTATCATACAAGTCATCATATGTCCTTTGCTTGGCCTTTACCACCTCCACCTTCGCCTTCAGCTTCCATCACCTCATCCTTTGCTCTGTCTTTGTCCTCTTCATCTTCTTCACCAGGGTCGTCCTCCCCACCTCCATCCTCTGCTGCCTTCCTACACCCTCCCCTACTACTACAGTCACTGATCTCTTTCAGATGACATCGTCTCCATAAGATGTAGTCCACCTGTATGATCCTGCCTCCACTCTTATAAGTGACCATGTGTTCCTTTCTCTTCTGGAACAAAGTATTTACTACAACCATCTCCATCCTTCTCCAAAGTCTACCACCAGCTGTCCTTCTGCGTTCCTGTCCTGGATACCAGACCTGCCCATCACTTCCTCATCACCTCTGTTGTCTGCACCAACACGTCCATTGAAGTCTTCTCCAGTCACCACTCTCACCTCTGGGGATACTCTGCACCACTTCATCTAACTCACTCCAGAATTTATGCTTTTCTTCTAACTCACATCCTACCTTTGGGGCAGAACTACTGACAACACTGAATATCACACCTTCAGTTTCTATCTTCAGACACATCACACTTTTTCCACCTCCAGAACATTCTAAACAAACTCCTCCGTCATGATAACTCCTCCTCCATTCCTCCTTCCACCCGCACCATGATAGGACATCTTAAATCCTGCTCCTAGGCTCCTGGTGGCCTTGCTACCTTTCCACTTGGCCTCCTGGACACAGTATATCCACCTTCCTCCTCTGCATCATGTCAACCAACTCTAGCGTTTCCTGTCATCATCCCAACATTCAAAGTCCCTACTCCCAGCCCCAGACTCTTGACCTAACCTGTGGACACAGCTTCCTCCTCTCCTCCTTCTTTGGCCCACAGTAACCCAATTTCCATCAGCACCATGCAGGTTAACAGTCCTGTATTTGCCGTAGATTTTACATCGGATGGCCTTCCTGACACAACCATCTGTATTTATCTGGGCTTGGGACCGGCACAAAGAAGACACTGGGTTTTGAACCCCCTTAGGCTGGATTGAACTTATCCGCAATGATAAACAGATAATTCAATTTTATTTTATTTATATAGCGTCTCCCCTTTAAGTGGGAAGAAACCTGGACCAGGACCTGGATCATAAGGGGGGACCCTCCTGCTGAAGACCAGCCGGGTAGAACAGGAAGTAGAAAGAGACACAGACACACCGTCAAAGGTACCAAAGACCAGATCCATCAGTATAATTATCTGTTACCTGGAGAACTGAGAGTTTTACGTCTATAGGGTCTGCTATGGTGTCCCACAGGGTTAGAATTAATAAATCATATTGAATCAAATTGAATAAACTGATCATCATCATTGATAAACTGATCATCATCATCAATGAACTGATAATTACCAGGTGTGCAGACTTCTTTATGTATTACTGCTCTAGATCATTCAGGTGTGTGTTAATAGAAAGCCAACAAGGCAAGACATCCTCACTGGTTGTAGAGAAGCAACTGCTGCTCTACCTCAACATATGGAGTCCAGTGTCAGTTACAAGTATACAACATTTATGTCAACAATCAAGACTGATGTCAAACGTCTCAGGAGTGATGTCCCAGCAGTTACTCCAAGATCAGAAATCCAGGAGCTCCATCTCAGAGTCTTCAGTTCATACTTAGCACATTGAATGTTAAAGTTCTTAATTTTAAGAGTATTGTCCAGGTGTTTTCCAGGTGTTTTGACCTCGTCTACAGTCAGCAAGTTCTAGAACAGAAGACTGAACATGTGAAGCACTCAGGTGAGCAGTGGACAGGTACTGAAAAGATCCATAAGTAAAGGTGGTGAGATGATGTAACACAAAGAAGGTGGGGCAGGTGGGTGTGGCTTCACTGACAGAATGAACAGACCTCCAGTCTAGATCATAACTATGTGACCTCATCTCCTGAGTGGTGAAAGCCAGGGAAGGTCAGAGACTCCACTGGCTGGAAATCACATGGTTCTGGTCTGTAAAGCAGCTCAGTGGAGGTCCACCCTACACAGACTCTCTGCAGCCAGATCCAACAGTTCTTGTGGTAAAATCTGAACCCCAGGAACACAACTGCTTGTCTTCTGCTTCACCGCCCAAAATGCAACCTGTGGTGATGTCACCGGGGGGGCATGTCTGGATTGAATCAGGCCAACTCCAATTCCAGACCTGGATCCGAACTCTGATAAAGAACCAGACATCTGCAGATGCAGAGACTCTGATCAGATCTGTGTATATAACAGCAGAGACGATGATGGCAACCACAGGGCTCAGAGCTGCTGCAGTGCATGATGGGAGACTGCCAGCTTTAATGAGCCGTTTAACATGTAGCTTCTGCTGAGCGCTGCTGAGTACTGCAGGCGCTGCGACAGAGTGAAGGTGACCTGTAGTGGCATGCCCATCGCTGATAAACAACACCACAATGACAACAATAACGGGGGAGGGGTAGAAGCGTCGATGAGGCTGCCACTAATAAGGCGTTAATCTTCTCCAACGATAAAATGTCCAAAATAAACCTCTGTCAGCAGAGCTGGAGGCTCATTGATACTTCCTGTTAACTGCCAATCAAATGAGACGCAGTTTTATCGAAGTCAAACAGAATTAGCATAAAACCAACAAATCAGCAGAAACGCCGATAAGACAACAGAAGAGAATGAAACACTTCACAAAGACTCATCAGCCACAGGACCCCGCCTTCAGGGGCACCAAAATCATTGTTGTTGATACACTTCCTCCTGTACAGCAGGGGCTAAACTTTGTGGGGTTCTCGGTTGGTTCTCGGCTGAGCCCTTGGTGGGGTTCTTGGTTGAGCCCTCTGTGGGGTTCTCAGCTGAGCACTTGGTGGGGTTCTTGGTTAAGTCCTCTGTAGGTTTCTTGGTTGAATCCTCTGTGGGGTTCTTGGTCGGTTCTCAGTTGAGTCCTCTGTGGGGTTCTTGGTTAGTTCTCAGTTGAGTCTTCTGTAGGGTTCTTGGTTGAGTCCTCTGTGGGGTTCTTGGTTGAGTCCTCTGTGAGGTTCTTGGTAGGGTTCTCGACTGAGCCCTTGGTGAGGTTCTTGGTTGAGTCCTCTTTGGGGTTCTTGGTTGAGTCCTCTGTGGGGTTCTTCATTAAGTCCTCTGTGGGGTTCTCGGATGAGTCCTCGGTGGGGTTCTCGGTTAAGACCTCTGTAGGTTTCTTGGTTGAGTCCTCTGTGGGGTTCTTGGTTAGTTCTCAGTTGAGTCCTCTGTGGGGTTCTTGGTTAGTTCTCAGTTGAGTCCTCTGTGGGGTTCTTGGTTAGTTCTCAGTTGAGTTCTCTGTGGGGTTCTTGGCTGAGTCCTCTGTGGGGTTGTTCGTTGAGTCCTCTGTGGGATTCTTGGTTGGTTCTCAGTTGAGTCGTCTGTGGGGTTCTTGGTTGAGTCCTCTGTGGGGTTCTTCATTGAGTCCTCTGTGGGGTTCTCGGTTTGATTCCTTGGTGGGGTTCTTGGTTGAGTCCTTTGTTGGGTTCTTGGTTGGTTCTCAGATGAGTCCTCTGTGGGGTTCTTGGTTAGTTCTCAGTTGAGTCCTCTGTGGGGTTCTCAGTTGAGTCCTCTGTGGGGTTCTCGGTTGGCCCCTGTGTCCTCCAGCAGCACTTCAGGCCCTGCTTCATCTCCTTCCAGGGTGCTCACAGACTGACATAGAAGCAGAACTGGACATACCTTCAGTGATTCATCAGTTTGGGAGCTCCTGTTGTCATGTTGGAACCGAGTCTCAAACCCGGTTCATCCAAAGTGCCAGTTGGAGCACGGCCGCCTCAGTGACTGCAAGCTAGCTACCTAAGCCTGGCTCATGCTAACCTATGAGTTTCAGTTCAAACAATGTTAATTTAAGTACTGCGCTGTAATTCTAGTTTAAGTCTAACTTTGTGTGACGTGTGACGTTCTTGTTCTACAGTCATCAGAAGCTTATTCTGCTTCCTGCTGGACAGTCAGGAAGATGTCAGAGAGCAACACAGATCTGTTTGTCTGATCGACATCCCCCAGGAGCAGTTCTGATCCAGTTTTTGTCCAGTTCAAGAACTTGGACACAGGCTCTCTTTTTTTATTTAATATTCAATTAAACTAAAAGAGAACCACAGATGTTTCTTGGCCTGATCTCAGATAGTTTCTGTTTCTACACATTTGTGCTGGGACTAAACATCCCTCCAGGCGGCAACCGCGGGACCCCCAACCTCAAGTTGGTCCACGGTCTTCAGACAGCAGCCGAGAGCTTGTTTCTCGCATGTGACAGCAGAACCTAGACTCATAAATGATCTACGTCTAGGAACCCGATCAGAACTCCAGTCCTGTTCGGAGTGACACTAACGTTTCGGTGGTGAAACAGTTAAACTGTCCGCGTAAACGGAGACCGCGCGCTCACACCTGACCCCGCCCCTCCGGACTGTCCCGCTGCAGCACCGAACACTCTGTCTCGAAACTTTCCAGGCGGGGAACGGAGACTCAGTAACCGGTGTGGACTCTGGTTCTGAACTTCGGTCTTTAAGCAGAGCACCGGGGACCCGTCCAGACTCTGTTTCGGCGGTTCTGAGTCTCGTGCGTAAATCAGCGCGCCTGGAGACGTGTCCCGCGGACGCGCGCGAACCAGATAATCGATTCCACGCCTCCACCCCGGAGGATCTGGGTCTAGTTCTGATCATGGAACCCCTTCGGCTGCTGCTGCTGTTGATGATGATGATGATGATGAAGGTGGGCGGAGCCGCCGCGAGGCCGCAGGTGAGTGAACCTGAGTCCTGGCGATTAAAGTAAGGAAAATGACGTCGGCACAGGTTAGTTTTCTGTCAGGATCACAGAAGACGCACATAAACTCTAAATTTCCTAAAGAAGCCACTCGAAGGGATCAATAAAGATCTATTTAATCTAACCTAGGTGATGGAGATTATCTACAGGTCTGTTTCACTAATTTTGAGGACCCTGGACCGGGATCTGTTTGGGGCACCTGTTCTGTAAAAACTCCAGTGACAGAAAAAAATAAACTACGAATTATGATTTCTTAAACTTACAAAGAAAAACCTCAGACATCTTAAACTCGCAAATCTAAACAAAAAAACCCCAAAAACCATCCTGCTTCACAGGCTGGACGTCCTTCCCGACACAATCATGTCAGCACAGAGACAACTCAAACTGAGGACCTTCTGACTGCACCAACCACCACCAGCTCAGAATTTAGCCTTTATATACTCATAACATTATATTATTTAAATCTCATACACATTTATTTATTAACATTTGTTGAATAGAATCTGTTGTGCTGGACCTTTGGAGTAAATTATGTGACAGATGTCCCATTAAGAACTCTGGAAACTGGATTAGTGTTGGCAGAAGTGGAAGTATAAAAGGTTTGCTTTAACAGAAGAACACAGAACACATAAGCATTCACACAGCCCTGCCTCCTGGAGGAGGGCTCACAGAGCCTTTATGACTTGTGTATAAAGTCCTAAACGTCCAAACCCCTGGTTATCTCCAAGACCTGATAGTTCCTCATGTTTCTATGTTTTCCTATGTGAACTGTAGGACCAGTAGTCACATCTGCAGCTGCAGGACCAGACTAGAGCAGCTGGTCTTCAACACAGCTTCATCTAGATCTGCTGCTGTAGACCTGCTGCAGGGGGACCCCAACATGATCCACTGACCTGCAGTCCCACCCTCTGAGGTCATGTTCTGGTCTCTGGAAACCAGCTAGAGACAAGTCCACTATCAATTCAATTAAATTTTCAATTCAGTTCTATTCATACAGATTAATGCAATAAGGCGGTAGTCATTGAGGAACATAGTAGGGGACTTCTTGGGTATAGGGATGATTGTTGTCACCTTGTAGCTGGTAGGGACTGTGGCCTGCTGCAGGGAGAGGTTGAAGATGAAGGTGAGGACCTCTGCCAGCTGGCTGGCACATGCTTTGAGGACCTGCCCTGGAATGCCATCGGAGATTTCTATGGGTTCAAACATTTAAGGGTTCTCCTCACATCAGCTATTATCAGGGTTCTCAGCAGGTTTGGTGTTGATGGAAGACAGAACTTAAAGGGAACATGATCAATAAATAGGCCCTAGAATAGAACCATGAGGAACTCCATGAGTGATTAGACACAAGAGAATAACATATAATAATGTCTGTACTTGGCTGCAATCAAGGCGTGTACTTCCTTTTGTTTCCTGAAGAAGTTTCACCTTCCAACTAGTTTCACTAGTGAACAGTGCCAGCGCCCGGGGAGCAATTGGGAGTTAAGGGCCCCCAGTGATTTGCCATTGTGGGCAGCCCTTGGCTGGAACCTGGGTCCTCCATGCCCAAGCCCAACACTGTAACCATTAGCTGTGTAGACAGCAGACACTGAGGTGGTCAGAAGTGGGACTGCAGGTCAGTGGGTCATGTTGGGGTCCCCCTGCAGCAGGTCTACAGCAGCAGATCCAGATGAAGCTGTGTTGAAGACCAGCTGCTCTAGTCTGGTCCTGCAGCTGCAGCTGTGACTACTGGTCCTGACACACTAAAGTTTACACCAACTAGATGTTTTACTGAACACAAACGTTTGACGTTTGTCTTTAAAGGTGGTTTTTAACGCTGCTGCATTTTGGATCAGCTGGAAGATCTTCAGAGAATTACTTGGACATCCAGCCAACAACACGTTACAGTAATCTAGTCTAGAAGATACGAACGCATGAATTAGTTTTTCGGCATCACTCTGGGAGAGGATGTTCCTGATCTTTGAGATGTTACGGAGGTGGAAAAACGCAGTCTTACAAACCTGATTAATCTGCTGTTTAAATGACAAATTCTGATCAAAATAACTCCAAGGTTTCTCACAGTTTTACTGGAGGTCATCACAACACCATCTAATCCCTTCCTGAGGTGTTTGGACCACAAACAACAACCTCTGTTTTATCAGAATTTAGGAGCAAAACATAGTGGACATCCAGTCCTTGATGTCCTTAAAACACATCTGAAGTTTGTCTGATGGTTCTGTTTCATCTTCATAGACAGATACAGCTGCATATCATCAGCATAACAATGAACATTAATGATGGGGTTCTGGATAATACTTCCTAAGGGCTGCATGTATAAACTGAACAGGATTGGTCCTAGAACTGAACCCTGCAGGACACCATAGCAGACCCTCGTCTGTACTGAAGAAACCTCATGAACACGAACAAACTGGAATCTATCAGACAGATCTGATTTAAACCAATCTAGAGCTGTCTCTTTAATCCCAACAACATACTCTAGCCTCTGCAGGAAAATGTCCTGATCTATAGTATCCAAAGCAGCGCTGAGGTCCAGCAGAACCAGTATGGACATTAATCCATTATCTGAGGCCCAGCAGAACCAGTATGGACACTAACCCATTATCTGAGTCCATAAGAAGGTCATTGGAGACTGGAACCAGTGCTGTTTCTGTGCTATGATGCATCTGAACCCCGACTGAAGAACTTCAAATAGATCATTTCTATACAAACGGTCACACAGCTGCTGCAACTACCCTTTCCAGAATTTTAGAGATAAATGGAAGGTTAAAAATTGGTCGATAATTAACTAAAGTGTCTGGGTCAAGAGAGGGTTTTTTAAGTAATGGTTTGATTACTGCGACTTTAAAACCTGTGGCACATATCCTAAGACCAGGGACAAGTTGATCTGGTCCAGTATTGTCGCACCAATAAGACAGACAACATTTTTGAGTAGTGGAGTTGGGATGATTTAGATCTATTGAAGACTGAGGTCAGTTCAGGGAGTTCTACAGGAACCAAACAGTCTAGAATCAGGTCAGGGAGGTCTACAGGAACCAAACAGTCTAGAATCAGGTCAGGGATGTCGACAGGAACCAAACAGTCTAGAATCAGGTCAGGGAGGTCTACAGGAACCAAACGGTCTAGAGTCAGGTTAGGGCATAAGGGAGTCGCTGAAGCTGTAGAAATTCCCACAGCCACTGCCGGGAGGGCCTGGCCGATTTCCTCTCTAATTCTGACAATTTTATTGCTAAAGAAGCTCATAAAGTCTTCACTACTGAGAGTTGCAGGGATGCACGGCTCAACAGAGTTGTGGCTCTTTGTCAGCCTGGCTACAGTGCTGAACAGAAAACGTGGGTTATTTTTACTATCCTCTATCAACACTGGATAATACGCTTTTCTAGCTTTGCTTTTTTATATACTATTAGACTATCTTTCCATACACGATAAATATCTACAAACTTACAAGAGTACCACTTTCTTTCCATTTTATGCACTTTCTGATTTAGCATACAAATACGAATATCAGAGGACAAGCACAGAATCAAGTCCACCTACAGAGGATAAACTGAAAACAAACCACTCGATGACTGAAAAAATGTAAATGTACTTAACACACACTCCAACAGATGTGAAGTTCACACCAGCAAGACCTCTAAAAACCTGGTCATGCTCCACATGGCCTCTAGGCTCCTCCCCAAATCAACAGCAATCCCACCAACCACCAGCAGGTAGCCCTGGCTCTGTGATCTTATCTGGAGTCCAACCCAGACCCTTTCAGACCAACCCAGAACTCTCCAAACAAACCCAGAACCCTGCACACCAAATCAGAACCTTCCAGACAAACCCACAGCTCTCCAGACCACACTAAAAGTTTTCAGAAAAACACAGAACCTTCCACACCAATCTAGAATCTTCCATAACCAACTAACTGGTCTCAGTGGCCTCTTAGAACAGTTAACAGCACAAGACATATAATCTGTTATATTAAAACAATTATCTTCTGTTGTTTGTTCACTGCTCAGAAGGAGCTAAAGTGATGCCAGTCTCTACTTAAAATCAGCAGCAGCACTCGGTGGACACCTGAGGAACTGCAGCGTTTGGGCATCTGATCAGTTATTGATCATCTGTTTTTCAGATGTCAAGCAGCAGGAAAGTGATGGAGACATTTGCTGACAGAGAAACAAGAAACAAACGCTACGCCATCAACCCTCTGGGACACAAGTGGACGCACCACAACATCACGTACAGGTAGATGAGCTCACACAGGTGGGGCATGTTACTAGGAAGAAAAAAAGCAGTTTAGAGCAACCACGGTCTTAGAGTCACTGAAGGTTTGTCTTTCATGGCTTAGAAAGTGTGATAAATGTTTGTTTTTCAGCAGAAGTTTAAATTTTAAGAAAAAATTAAACTTTTGAGGAACTCAGTTGTTGGTCCTTATGGAGGTGCCACGTTTGGCTGTAGCTGCAATAACTCCAGAGAGTTCTGGACCTTTACTAGATTCTATCCAACTAGGTTTGTCTTCCTTCAGTGATAACGGTAAACTGGTATAAGATCACCAGTCCTCACCATAGACTGTATAGAACAATGGGTGGAGCATGAGGTCATGTAACCCATTGGTTTCTGAATAGTGGTTTTAAAGCTTGTTTGTCTTTGTGCGGGCACAGCCATGTTGCTTGAGACGCCGATGGGAACCCGCCCACCACATGTCAATCAAAGTTGGCTTTGACTAGCGGCTCCCTCATTCAGTGGATTCCTGCTCATTGGCTCTGTCTGATCTCCCTTTACCCATTCTACCTGCTGGTCTTCAGCAGGGGGGTCCCCCCTTATGGTCCAGGTCCTGGTCCAGGTTTCTTCCCCCTTATGATCCAGGTCCTGGTCCAGATTTCTTCCCCCTTATGATCCAGGTCCTGGTCCAGGTTTCTTCCCCCTTATGATCCAGGTCCTGGTCCAGATTTCTTTGCCCTTATGATTCAGGTCCTGGTCCAGGTTTCTTCCCCCTTATGATCCAGGTCCTGGTCCAGGTTTCTTCCCCCTTATGATCCAGGTCCTGGTCCAGGTTTCTTCCCCCTTATGATCCAGGTCCTGGTCCAGGTTTCTTCCCTCTTAAAGGGGAGTTTTTACCTGTCATTGTTTATGTAATAGCAGAGACTAATTTCGGTGCATCGTACATACAGCGTGTGCACGATGTCCACACTGACAAGAAAGGGAAGAAAAAAAAAAAAAAATGTTCACAGTGGGATAAACCATTTAACGTTTCGACTCGGCGGGGGAATTAAAAGATGACCTTTGCGTTTAGCCGACATTAGGTTAATACAAATGGCTGGCTATTTTGCTAAACACTGTTGCACAACAATTACAGATGAGGAAGTGATAACGGCTGCCATTGGCTGAGCTGAGTGTCAATCAATCATATTAGAAATAAATGTATTACTTTATATAAATTCTCCTGGTGTGGTACAACCCCCCAGAGTTGTCATGGATGTAAAGTCAATCGATTAAGACCAAAACATCTTTTTTGAACCAGACATTTTAACATGGAGGTGGATGGAGACTGACTCACTTTTGCAGCCTCTATATGTCAGCTGAGAATATGGAACCAATCTTGGTTACACATGAGACTCAACCTGGAAGTTAGCTGGTTGGTGCTTGGTCCTTACTAGAACTACGCCCGAACAACAGCATAAGCAGTTAAAAGCAGGACCTCGCAGCTAAAGCAGGTGTAGCGACAGTGGAGCGAATACGTGGCCTCATGCCCTTTGTCACTTGGGCCCAGCGGTCCACTGAGCAGCAGGACTACCTACTATCACTACTGCCACAAGTGCAGACAAAGGCTCTAGGTTCAAGGCTAACCCAGGAGAACAACCTGGACTCCTACTGCAGCTTCCAATGAGGAGAGAGGTGGTCCTGTGAAGTGACAGGTAAAACCTGGGGAGGAGGTGAGGTCAGTAGTCACATGTCCTGTGACAAAGTTTCTGGCTGTAAGTGTGGACCACCTACCTGCCCAGACCCTTCACACCATCACAGCTTCTTCAATCAACTTGGCTACAACCAAAGAGGTCCTGAGTTATCTCTACAGGTCCTTCAGTGTCTTCCAAGCCACCTGTCCTGATGGTGTTTGCAGTGTAGTTTTGTACTTTAATCAGGCTAATATGATAAAAGACTGAGTCAAAGTTCGTAGTTTCATTGTCAGTTCCACCCATGTAGAGAACATACATGGTGTGTTTTCATTAGGTAGATTTTTCAAGGCCAGCTCGTTGACGTTTGTCTCTATTACAAGAATTGGCCCTACAAATGTGGCTTTCGGGAACCTTTATGGGCATGCAGTATGAGGAAAAAGAGGCAGTCTGAAACCACCCCAACTGGCTATATGATCCACAACATTCAGTTGTTGTCATTTTGAAATGGTGTCTGAATATGAAGTGAAAATGATTAATTCTGACATAGAAACATAGAAAACTTAGTATATCCCACAATGCATCATAGAAAATATTGAACAACCCATGGCCACTAGTCAAGAATCTGTGCTATCATGCATTCTGCTCAAGCAAAAAAAAAAAAGAACAACCCCACACACTCACTGTTTTTTCTTTTAGAGTGACCCTCGAGCAGTGGACCACATAGAGACTCGGGGGGGTTCAGACACAGTCAGAGGCTTCAAAAGCACTTCTCAGAAACTTATAGGTGACATCACAGGGGGTGTTTCCAGTTCTTCTAATACAGTCTATAGTCAGTCCTTATATGGGGCATCTAAATCTGCAGGGTCCATTTACAGACCTGCCTCTTCATCTTCACGTCAGGATCATCAAGTTTCCCAACACTCTGAACATGGAGGACACCAGGAAGGCCATCAGCATCGCCTTCACCAAGTGGAGTGACGTGTCGCCGCTGACATTCACTGAAGTTATCGACAGCAACACTACTGCTGACATCACCATTGGTACGTCACACAAAACAAGTAGAACAATAAGAAGGTCAGCTGTTGAGAAAGGAGAAAACACTGTTGAACCCTCAATTGAGTTGTGTTCTGATGTCATACTGGAGACTTGGATTCCTCTGTGGAGGAAACAGTTGTTTGATAGAACTAGACACTTTGATCTTAATGTCCAATGTTTGAAGTTAAACAACATTTTAACAAAATCAATTTATACCCACTGCCAAGCATGATGGGGGTGGATTGGTGACGTCCTGAGACATGGACATCTGCAGTGACTGGGTGAACCATGAACTCCTCTGTCGATCTTCTGAAGATAGGAACAGAGACCAGTCCACTGTCAGAAGACATGTATCCATTTTCTTATGCTTATCTGAGAACGGTAGCCTAAGCATGCAAGCCCAGACTTTCCTGTCCCCAGCCAAAGCTCATCAGGGGGGATCCCAAGGCGTTCTTCCCTGGGGTCTCCTCCCAGTGGGACATGCCCGGAAGACCTCACCAGCAAGGTGTACAGGAGGCATCCTAACCAGATGCCTGAACCACCTCATTTGGTTTCTCTTCCTGGGGAGGACCAGTGGCTCTACTCTGAGCTCCCATCACCACAACAGATTGATGCAGTGCACTGATCTGCCTGTCAATCTCTGGCTCCATTTTCCATGGTCAGAATGAAAACCACACTGCTTCTCTTGGATATGAGTTTTGACTATCCGACAGACCCTCCTCTCCAGGTGCCCTGATTAGACCTTCTGTTGCCCTTCTTAAAGAGAGGGACCACCACCCCAGTCTGCCAATCCAGAGGCACTGTCCATCTATCATCCATCCATCTTTCTTTTGGGAACCTCACAGATACCTCCAGAGTAAACAGGAGGATTATGTTTTTTTATTTTCCTTTCAGTGATTGGTTGATTGATTCCTTCAGGTTTGATTTGTTGTTTCAGAAAACCAGACAAGAGTTTCCTTTGAGATGTCCTCTGAACACAGATAAACATGTGTCTGTTGGGCTCTGGTAGGTTTCTACACCTTCAACCACACTGACTGTTGGTGGTCTCCTCTTCACCCGTGCTTTGACGGGCTCAACGGCGAGCTGGCTCACGCCTTCCTGCCACCACGAGGAGAAATCCACTTTGACAACCACGAGTTCTGGATCCTTGGGAAGTCCAGATTTAGCTGGAAACAAGGTACCACAACTGCAGTCATAAATGCAACAAAAAGTGACGTCACTGTCATGTTTTGTATCTGAAACGACTCCATTAATCTGATTTCTCAGATTTTGACTGAATTCATCAAATTGATAATGTTTTCTGTCAGTTTATGTCATATTTCCTTTCTAATTTTGTCTCCTATGGGAGAAATTTGGCTTGGACATAAGTAATGCTGCACAGTATTATAAACCTAAAAAACAAAGAAGCATAAAACAACAGAGTACAGATAAAGTGCAGCTGCTCAAAAAGCATCCGATTCAATTCAATTTTCAATTCATTTTCAATTTTCAATTCAATTTTATTTATATAGCGTCTATTGCAACACAAGTTGTCTCCAGGATCTTTCCAAAGTCCAGAACATGACCCCCCGATCAGTTATTACATAAACAACAGCAGGTAAAAACTCCCCTTTAAGAGGGAAGAAACCTGGATCAGGACCTGGATCATAAGGGGGGACCCTCCTGCTGAAGACCAGCAGGTAGAACAGGAAGTAGAGAGGAGAGATACACATTCACACCATCAAGACAAATTGGAAAGACTCCAGAGAGTCAGGAAGACAGGTGCAGACATGTGTCTTGACTAGCCATTTAAACCACTTCATGATGGTGGAGATTAATGCAATAAGGCGGTAGTCATTCAGGAACATAGTAGGGGACTTCTTGGGTATAGGGATGATTGTTGTCACCTTGTAGCTGGTAGGGACTGTGGCCTGCTGCAGGGAGAGGTTGAAGATGAAGGTGAGGACCTCTGCCAGCTGGCTGGCACATGCTTTGAGGACCTGCCCTGGAATGCCATCGGAGATTTCTATGGGTTCAAACATTTAAGGGTTCTCCTCACATCAGCTATTATCAGGGTTCTCAGCAGGTTTGGTGCTGATGGAAGACAGAACTTAAAGGGAACATGATCAATAAATAGGCCCTAGAATAGAACCATGAGGAACTCCATGAGTGATTAGACACAAGAGAATAACATATAATAATGTCTGTACAGCCCAACCACCAAAAATGGCTGATGTGGAAAAAATAAACTTATTATGGAAAAAATATATATTTCCTAAACTCAGAACCAGAGTCCCATTTTTTTTAATTCAGCCAAGAACTTTCCTCAAAGGCTGCAATCAAGGGGTGTACTTCCTTTTGTTTCCCGAAGAAGTTTCACCTTCCATCAATGACTGTCTTTTTCAGTTCTGGATAGATAGTGAAATGTTTTGATTATAGCCTCTGAGGATCTCTGAGGACCACCATGACCTGGATAACCTAGAGTCTACACCAGCAGCCTGCGAGAATACAGTGGTGATAGTTATCTTGAATCCATTTCCTCCTAAACCAGGTGAGAAAACTGATGGCAATTACTGACGTTAGAGACTCAAAGCATGTCTGGTTCTGGTTCTGCAGGAGTCTGGCTGAATGACCTGGTTCAGGTGGCTGCTCATGAGATTGGTCACGCTTTGGGTCTCTGGCACTCCAGAGACCCCAAGGCTCTGATGCACCCCAATGCCACATACACCGGACAGAGGAACGTTGCCCAGGATGACATCTGGGGCATCCAGAGACTCTACGGTAATTCCAGAAGCTTCTCAAAACCCTGGTTCTGCTCCTGCTGCACTTGGATTTAGCTCTGTTTCCACTCTGGTTTCACTGTGAATCCACCTCGCTTTGTGTCTAGTCTAGTCATCCATGAACTGAATCAGAACAATACCTGTGAGGTGGACCTAAAGTCCAATACGCCCATACACACCAGAGCCAGAACTGGCTGCGAACACACATACAGGAAACATTCAATATTTCACCACTACGGACACACTCGTCAGGTCCAGTCAGGTCCAATAAACTCCAATCAGGTCCAGTCACATCCAATCTGGTCCAGTCTGGTCCAGTCAGATTTAACCATTTCCATTCAGGTCTAGTCAGATCCAACCAGATCTAACAAGCCCCTGTCCAGTCAAATCAAATTCTACCAGGTCCATTTGGATCCAATCAGGTCCAGTCAGGTCAAGTCAGGTGCAATCAGGTCCAAGAAGCTTTCTGCAGCGAGGTCCAATCAGGTTTGGGTTAGTCAGGTCAAGTCAGGTCCAGTTAGTTACAGGGACGTCCATTCAGGATGTCCATTCAGTCATTTTCCATCAGCTCTAGTAAGGTTCAGTCAAGTCCAGTCAGATCCAACTGTATCTAATCAGGTCCAGCAAGGTTCAGTCAGGTCCAGCCAGGTCCAATTATGGCCAGTCAGATTCAAACAGGTCCAGTCAACTCCAGTCAAGTCCATTCAGCTTCAGTG
The DNA here is from genome assembly GCA_014839995.1 of Xenentodon cancila. NCBI lineage: Eukaryota > Metazoa > Chordata > Actinopteri > Beloniformes > Belonidae > Xenentodon > Xenentodon cancila. The sequence continues at coordinate 32,748,730 of CM026201.1, forward strand.
AGGTCCTGTAGGGTCCAGTCATTTTCCATGAGGTCTAGTCAGGTCCATCCAGGTCCATCCAGGTCCCATCAGGTCCAGTAAAGTTCAGTCATGTCCAGTCAGATCCAACCATGTCCAGTCAGGTCCCATCAGGTCCCATCAGGTCGTGTCATTTCCAATCAGGTCCAGTAATCCAGTTGCGTTCAGTCAGGCCAGCAAGGTTTAGTCAAGTCCAGTCAGATCCCACCAGGTCCAGTCAGGTCCCGTCAGGTCCAATTAGGTCTATCAGATCCCATCAGACCCAGCCAGGTCGATTAATGTGCCATGAGGTCCAGTAAAGTTCAGTCAAGTCCAGTCAGATCTAACCATGTCCAGTTAGGTCCCATCAGTCCCAGTCAGGTCTAGTCATGTCTGACTAGGTCCATTCAGTTCCAGCGAGGTCCAATCAGGTTCATGTAGCTTCTGGGAGATCCATTCAAGATTAGTTAGTTCCAGTCAGGCGTTGTCAGGTCCAATCAGGTCCAGTAATCCATTTGCATTCAGTCAGGTCCAGTCAGATCCCACCAGGTCCAGTCAAGTCCTGTCAGGTCCAGTCTGGTCCAATTAGCTCTATCAGATCCCATCAGGTCCAGTCAGGTCCATCCAGGACCATCAGGTTTCAGCAAGGTTCAGTCAGATCCAATCAGGTCTAGTCTGAAGCAGAACTGCAGTCTGTAATACCTGTGTGTGTGTGTGTGTTTCCAGGTTGTTTGGATAAGAAGCGAGTTTGTGATCCATGGGCTCGGCTTGGTTTCTGTGAGCGCAGGAAGACCTTCATGAGGAAGAACTGTCCTCAACGCTGTGACTTCTGCTACGGTCAGTGTTCATGCTAAAGTACTATGTAGAACTGTTTAATAATCTATATTACTGTCTAGTACTCTGTAGTACTGCTGCATCTTTGTACATGGAAACACTTCGTGTTTGGACATCATCCCGCCTACAGAGCCCCTGGAGATGGTTGTCACACCAACGCCACCTCCCGCCAATATTAAAGTCAAGATGGTTTCTCGCGGGAGGGTGGTGGGCTTCCGCTGCGGGACCAAGAACCACCACACACCCCCAAAAGTCAGGTTAGTTGATTTATCAATCAACCCTGATAAAGAGTGATTAGCTGGTATTGATCCTCATAGAAACTGATCTGAGATATTGATCCGGACCAGTCAGACAAGTACACCACCATCTCTCTCTTATCTTGATTTCCTGCAGCTGGTTCAAAGATGGTGAACAGATCCTGGCGTCAGTCCCCGGGTACATTGTGATGAAGGACAGAGACCTCCGCATAGTTGCTAATGAGTTTAACGAGGGCATCTACACCTGCCGGGTCCACCGACGGGGCAACGTCATATCTGCCAATTCCTGGGCCATTCGGCTGAAACCAGAGCAGCCGTCCAACAGCTGAGGACAACCACCGGTGCTTTAAGGACAAACGTACAAATATTTGAAAAACAGAAAAACCTGCATTAGCAGTGAGTTGGGCCATGTGATCAGAGATTGATAAGTTTCCTGTCGGTTCAATGTCAGCTGACACTCACATCTCAGGATGGATTCATAGGAGAGCAGATGGTAGATGTCACATCCCAGGAATCTTCCCAGTCTGTTGGAGTCATGATGTCCAGTCCAGACCAGTCCTGATCAGACGAGACCATTCCCAACCAGTCCACACAAATCCTGACCAGACCAGTTTAGACCAATCCAGACCAGACCAGTCCCGACCATAACTGACCAATCCAAACAAGTCCCAACCATTTCTGACCAGACCTGACCAGAACCAAACAAGCCAGACCAGGCCAGACCAGCCCTGAGAAGACCTTAAACCTCCTGCTGTCCCAGACATCTATAGTTTCAGTGAGAACCTGGATAAATGCAGACAGTTGTGTCAGGAAGGATGAACCCATAAGTGGAACACCAAAAAAGAAAAGAATAAAATATGTTTTACAACAAAAAACAACACAGTTAAAAGTACAAACTTTTGCTCATGACTTTGTTTCATGTGTTCATACTTCCATAAAACATCATATCCTCCAGAAAAGAAACTGTCAGAACATCCTCAGATTTCACATCCTCTTCTTCTCATTATTATTTTTATTGTCATTATCATCATCATCATCATTCTTCCTCTTATGAGTAATGTATTATTATTTTAAATTTATATGATGCTAGCTGATATCATTTTCTACCAGTTCCATGAACTCACTTCAAGGTGCCGGTTTCTGCAGACATGAAGGAATGGGAGGATCCAATCCTAGTTTTCGTGGTCAGTGGATCAATGGGTCCGTCACAGTTAGTGAGAAACAACAGGGGACCGAAAGGACCCTGCTAAAACCACCTTATCACAGATTCAGGAGGAATCTTGGGGTAGATGAGGAAGGCTGGGATGTGAGGAAAGTCTGTTACAGCGGTCCAGGACATTCATAGGCCCAGGACATATACAAGGTCCAGGTTCAGGATCTCATGGGTAAAGGAACATTCAAGGCCTCACTTTCAAGATCCCCCCATGGTTGCTCCAGGATGGGGCCCTGGTGACTCATGTTCAGGTGAGGAACATGTGGCTTCTTGTTTTTTCTTACCATCTTAAATCCTATTAAAGCAGGTATGTAGTAGTAGTTTTTTTGCTTCATATTAGTTTAATAATGGTACAGTGAAGAAGTTACATATGATTGCTCCTCCTAGGTGTCTGTATAAGACCCTCTACGATCAGATGTTTTTATCAACAATGAGGATCAGAGACGCAGACTTTCAGTTCAGCTGAACGTATCTAAACGTCCTGAACTCGGTGAATGTGTTGTCTGAAGCTGCAGCTGCTGCCTGCGAGGATGTGAAACAAGCCAGACGCTGTTCTCAGAACAGAAACAAAAGACTGAGACAAAGAGCGTCTGGTTTTAACCCTCTGTGACCCACATGGAGGTTGATGGGGGGTCACGGTGGCTGATACCCAGACGGACACATTCAGACAGGACAGACATGTTTACTGCTGCAGTCCCTCTGGAGACGTTTCTGCAGCGCTGCTTCTGTCATCAGACAGGTCTCAGGTCTCCATCTGCATCATTATCATCATTATTTCCTCTCTTTTATAACATTTCCATCATTTAAAGTCAGTCTCTGTAGCAGTTCCACTCCAGACCACATGGAGGCAGCACATCACAAAGGTCATGTACTTGTAGGTCAGAATCTACAGGCAAAATTACACTCCCTACACCTGTAGATATAATTCAACTGAATTTAATTAAAAAAAAAGAGTTATTAATCCCCAGGGGAAATAATTTGTTGCAATAGTTTCTATTATGTGAAGGTCTGAAGGTTCTCCTGTAGAGGTCTCAAGGACCGCCTGTAGCGGTCTGAAGGAACACCCTTAGTGGTCTGCAGCCAACAGATGGCTTCAGATGTGATTGAAGTCTCCACAACAGACTTATAGAAGATATTCAGTATCTTGCTGCAAACACCCAAGGACCTTAACTTCCTCAAAGAAGAAGACAAGTAGACATCCATCTACATCCATGTCTCCCGCTGGTCAGAAACTTCATAGTTGGAGATCGAAATTTCAGTTGAGTTGTTGAAATTTCAAATACAATAATTTATCATAAAATCCAATGCGTCTGCATAACTGCTGATTATCATCCCAGCCTGCACTTGTTTGCAAACCGTCCCAACATATGCTGAAGGTTCTGGGTCGATGAAGTCAACAAGACAACATCATCTGCAAAAAGCAGAGAAAAATAAATCCTGTGGTTCCCAAACTGGACCCCCTCTGGCCCCTGGCTACGCCTAGAAATCCTGTCCATAAATTATGAATAAAACCAGTGACAAAGGGCAGCCCTGCCAGAGTCCAACATGCACTGGGAACAAGTCTGACTTACTGCCAGCAATGCGAACCAAACTCCTGCTCCGGTTGTACAATGACCAGTCGGTTGGTCAGTCTACAAATCACCCAAGGTTACTAAACCCACCCTCACTAGAGCCAATGTTACTATACCTAACGTCACTTGGACCAAGGTTACTAGACCCATCCTGACTAGAAACAAAGTTTTGAAACCCAACCTGACTAGACTAAAAATTAGTAGACCCATGGTTACTATATCAAACCTTGAAAGACCCAAAGTTACTGGACCCAACTGCCCTAGGATGAAGGTAGAATTAGAAGTAGGTAGAAGGTTACTATACTCAACCTCACAAGGCAACAGAATAATAGACCCAACCTCACTAGACCCAAGGTTACTAAACCCAACCTTACTACAACTAAGGTTACTACACCCAACATAACTAGACCTAAAGTTACAAGATCCAACCCAACTAGACCCAAGGTCACTAGACCCAACATCACCAGACACAATCACACTAGACCCAAGTTACTAGACCCAACCTCACTAGACCCAAAGCTACTAATCACAACTACACCTAATCTCACTAGAACTAAGGTTACTAGACCCACCCTAACTAAACCCATGGTCAGTAGATGCAACCTCACTACAGCCAAGGTTCAACTGATTGGGATTTGCAGCTCTTTGAAAAACACAGATCACAGTCCATTGCCTGAAATATGAATGTCAATTAAGGAGAAATTATGCTTTATTTGCCATTCCTGATCAGCTCTAGGCACCCATGTAGCTCAATCTTCAACATCAGTAAGTAACATGATCAACATATTCCTGATTATCATGAATTACATCACTAATCTCCCACGCCACGTGTTACTTTTACCAGGTGAGTTTTAGCTGCTGGATGTATTAATAAACAGCAGCATAAGTGTGGTGGATCAATACCTGGCAGAGGTCAACGTCCTGAGATCCAAGGATCCACGGGTGAACTGGAAAAAATACAGAATCAGAATCCCTACCTGGACAAGTCAAAACTAACGTGGTGTCTTCAAAATGGAAGAAAAAACTCAAAGTACATAAAAATGAATAAATGCAATAAACTCCAGCACATCCAAGACTCTGCTGCTCACCTGCTCACTCACTCCTGTGACCACATCACCCTGGTCCTCCAAAAGGTCCACTGGTTCCCTGTCAGCCAACATTTCCATTTCAAAGTGCTCCACAGACAGGCCCCCTGCTGCCTCACCAACCTGCTCCATCACCACACTCTGATGCCAACCCCCTGTCCCTCAGAACCTAGCACTGGGCCTGGACTGACGGATCACTCTCCATAGCTGCTCCCACCCTCTGGAAGTCTCTTCCCAAACACATCAGTGTCGTTACAGACCTACCCACATTTGAATCACACCTCAAAGACCACCTGCTTTTAATGTGTGTCTTGTCCTGTGTTATGTCCTCTCTGTGTACTTCTATATTCTGATCTTGTAAATTTTTGTTTGATTCCTGTAAAGTTTGTTTTTTGAAAAACACTATACAAATAAAATGTATTATTAAAAATGTCAATGCTTGCATTGAGAGTTTAATTATTAACAGTCACACAACTGCGGGTGTGGTTATTGTTACTGCATACTAGTTACCTAGATATGCTTGTTCAGGTCATAGTACTGTCATGTGTTCATGGCAACAGCAGATGGCAGCATTCAGTGCTTCAATAACGTGTCTTGTCTGGAACACGTCAGCAGATCCTAGGGCTTCGTTTGAGCATCACTGCCCTGTCCAGAACCAGTCCAGGGCCACTTCTACTTTGAAACAGCTGTCTCTCCTCGGAGCTTCCAGGGGAAAGTAAATATTTGAACTCACTCTTGGACATTTTCAGGTCTGACCTTGAACTGGATTCAGGTGATTTGCTGTTGGACATGGAAACAACTCTTTAAAACTTGGACTAATTTCACCTGCTGCTCTGTAACAGAATCTTTCCTATAAGCTTTTTGTGAAAGATAAACATCTACAGTTCCAAGTTCTGCTCTGAAGCCACGGTTGGAGGTTCTTGATGAAACCTGTCAGTTCAGTCACTCTGATCAGCTTAATGATGCTGCTCTCCGTCTTCCAACTTCAACATTGTATTTAATAGACAAGTGTCTTTAAGTCAGTTCAATCGTGAAACCTCAGAGTCATACATGCTTATTGAATCATAAAGATCATAATTCATGTAAAATGTACATTTTATATGTGATTTCTAAATGTTTAACAAACCTCGTTGTAGTAATGACGGTGCAGCTGCAGCTCTTGGTTCCACCACTAGGTGCTGTTGTATGATAAATCTCAGCAGTTATCTGAAAACTTTTGCCATTGAATGCTTATTAAATGAAGCTGGTTCTGTGAGCTGAGCAGAAGCCCCGACCACTGCTCCGACAGAGAGACAAACGAAGCACTCTGGTTGAAGCAAACTTTATTAACTGGTCAGGAATGTTCCGGAGCAGCTGCACACAGTGCAGACACAACTGCCGATGCCTTCACGCCTCCTCCTAAGAGTCACTTCCTGTCAGGTCTGTAGGTTGAGGCATAGCCCCACCCCCCCAGGCTGATAAGGTGTTCCCAGCGTGGACAAGGCTACAGCTCAGGTAAACAGAAAGGCACAGGGTGAGATGACAGTGAGAAGGTCAACAGCAGCGATGCATTAGGTCAAGAGGGACATCAGGCTGAGTAGGCGGGGCCTGGCAAGGGAGCGGAGTTTGTCTGTGCAGAAATGGCAACTTTCAGAGTTCAGGAATGTTTGGCGGTGCAGATGGAAGCGGGATCCCAAATCCATCATCCTCACTGCCTCTGGCCCCACCCCTTGCAGTTGATGTCTACATGCCCATCCTGATGCTCTGGATGATCTGGAAGATGGCTGCAGGAACGACAGACACAGGTGAGTCAGACAGAAAATTCTGCTTCAGCAGGGCTGTATCTAGCTTTTCTAAGGCCCTGGGCCAGACTGTGTCTGGGGCCTTTGTTCAGTACAACTCCAGAGTAAGATGAACTGTGGTGATGTTACTCTGGGACACGCTCAGGAAACAGGACACTTGTAAATCTAAAGTTCAAATTCAACTTTTTAAATAATCTCTAAATATCAGTTTGTGAACACAAACTGAGCCAAAGTTCATAATTTGTGTCTTTCTAAAATTAAAATGTTTTCTTGCTAAATAAGTTTGAGATTTAAATTTGCAGACTTAAGTCAGAAATGAAGTTAAAGACAGAATTGTAAGTTAAATCAATCAGCTGCTGACCAGTCTGATTGATTGGCTGCTGAGATCTGTTCTTCTGATCAGTGTTTGAACAGTGAGACATCTGTCAATAAGTGATCACTGCCACATGTGAACATGCTTAGATAACACTGGTAAACACCTGACCAGGTTGTAGTGACACAGGAGCAGTCTGGCCTTTACTGTGGAAGGACCAGACCCGCCCATATGCTGTAATGCCAGCAGAGGGCGGGGTTTGACACCATTTTTTATTTTAACGTGTATATCAGAGAAACACACGAAAAACATTTAAACAGATCAAAGTTGATCAAGTAACCAACAGGAAGTGCTGCTGTGGATTGTTTTTAATGTGAAAGAACAGGAGGAGGGAGGACTCACCTGACCCACAAACAACAAAGATGAAGAGTGCAAGCAGCCATGGCCCCACCCCCTTCTCCTCCACCAGGTTCCTCTGAAACAAACGTTATTGATCAGACAGATCGATTCTTCATTGTTAAAACTTGGTCCTTTTCCAGTCACTCTGATTTATCTCTGTGCTTTCCACTCGAAAATCTTTGTGAATTTAACTTTTCTTCCTGTCTCTGCATCAGGCCATCAATTAGAAACTTGTTAGACATTAGTGATCGACAATCATGATTGATCCTCCTTCAGCCCCTGAGCCGGGTATGTGCACCGCCCACGAGCTTAACCCACGAACCCCGACCTCGGACCCAATCAGAATCTGGCCCTGCGCCCCTAAAACACTAGAGCCATCCCTGGAGCTAAATCATCAATTAGTTATTCAGAACACCTTCATTGTCAACAAGAATAAGAACAAGGACGAGAACTATAATCTGTTTTGATCCATGTCAGCATTGATTAAAACGTGACTGATTAATTAAAACGTCTGATAAATGAAGCTTCATAAAGTCTGATTGCAGGTTCAGTACAACTGGGATTAAAGAAAACCAGCAGCCCGACCCGTCTCATCCCTGGCTCTGGCCGGAGCCTGCACCCCTCTCACCGGGTCTGGACTGGTCTCAACTTATCGGTATGTACAGGTCTTTCTAGGCCTAACTGTACTTGTATTACTGGTCTGGATCTAGACGGTCTAGACTGGTTCCCTTGGGCCTGATCGAGTCTGTTCTTATCTGACTGGGTCTTAATTGGTCAAACTGGCTCTAAACTGGTCTATCCGGGTCTGGACCTGTGTGACGCGGGTTCGGGTAAGCAGTTGCTGGACTCACCGTGGACTTGGCCACGTTCCCTCGCTGAGTGATGTTCTTGCTGTGTTTCTCGTTGGCCATGCGGATCCTCTGTTTTGCCACCATGTCTTTGCCTGTTTTTGTCCGGGCTCTTTGATTGTTCTGTGTTTTTGTGAATTTTTCGACGCTTTCTTCGACCTCTCCGACGTCGTCGCTCCGTCTGCCGGACTGGGAAGAACTCTTGTTTGTCTACGTACTCAAAAAGCTGATGCCCCGCCCCCAACAATATAGCGATCGCTCCGATCAAGTTACGAAGTGACACTATAAGACTTCCTTTACATTCTTTAAAGTAAAATCAACAATTATAATTTGATATTTTATACACATATACCAAGTGTTTTGTTTTTAAAGGAAGAAGAAGCAAGAACAGTTTAAAACTCAGGTGACTAGGTCCGAGATCATCCTCCAGACCTTCCTGCTGCAGCGCTAGTTGTAGATGTCCTGGATTGTTGGCAGCACCGACCTGCTGACGTGCTTTTACCACCAGGGGTAGAGCGTTGGCTTTGATCCATCGATCTATCTATCATCATCCATGAAGTCTGTATGAATGAAGCAGCTAAATTACATAAATCTAATTCACCGGATTTTCCATGTGGAAATGTTCTTCTCCATATTCACATTCAGGGTCAGAGGAGTAGAGTTTAACCCCCGCCGTGATTGGGTAAGCAGCGGGAACACCTGGACAGATTATCAGTCCGTCATAAACCATGTTGTATAAGGTTAAGTAAAAAAAAAACAAACAAAAAAAACATAAACCCAGCTTTATTTTGAAGGCGGAAATTAGCTTATCTTCCCCTATTTTGACGCAGCTTGACCGAGTCGTTCGCGTCAACATACATTTGGGTATACATTTTTTTCTTATGTACCATACGTAATTAATGCTATTTACAGCTAAACGTGTACAGGTTTAAGTCATGAATTGTGATCTGTCGGCTCCGTTTTTTTTTTTTTTTTTTTTTTCACGATTACCGTTTGGACGCTAACGTGGCACTCACCGCCCCTCCTCTGGGTGGTGTGACGTATTTCCGGCAGGCCACTTTCTTCTTCCGTCACATGTGAATATGGCGCCTCCCGTTCCGCTGCTCGCAGGTGAATGATCTTAGTTTACATTACGCATATGTTTTTATTTTCTTCCTAATGCTGTTCTTTGTTCAAAGCCAGACCTTTGCCCCGGAAGAACTCTACACCAGCTCCCGAAAAATCATTTATTTTAAAGGACGAAAACTTTAAACCGTACTCCATTCAGAATCTTTGTCATTATGAATTACATGACGTTAACAGAAGTGTTCACATTATTTAAAGTTTAATTTCACTATATTTTGGTGGATTTAGGGATTTAAGATACTGCACATGGATATCTCCGTTTGGATAAATGCCGTGGACCAACTCCCCACGCTGCCTGTCGTGGTTTCTCTCTGCGGTTGTCCGGGTGGAAAAGCCTGAAAAAGCGCCTGTTTGTGGCGCTTCGAGCCAATATCGACAAGCCGAAACGTGACGTGACGCGTCCGGCTCAATATCGACGAGCCGAAACGTGATGTGACGCGTCCCGGTCGACAAGGCGTTTAGTTTAATTCTGTGTAACGGTGTCCTTGTGAGGAAACAGACTTCACATCAGGAGAGGTTTGAAAGGAATTTGCTCTTAAAAGGTTTCTCTTGAAAGAGAACTCTGCTCTTCAGTAGTGTGCTTATGAGTTTAAAATGTATTTTCATCCGCTTATCCGGGGCCGGGTCGCAGTGGCAGAAGTCTAAGCAGTGATTCCCAGGCCAGCCGAGAGACATAGTGTCTCCACCGTGTCCTGGGTCTTCCTTCCAGTGGGACATGCCTGGAACACATCTTTAGGGAGGCGTCCTACACAGATGCCCAAGCCACCTCACCTGACTCCTCTCCATGTGAAGGAGCGGCGGCTCAAGCCTGAGCTCCTCCCGGATGACTGAGCTTCTCACCTTTTCTCTGAGGGAGCGCTCAGCCACTCTGCGGAGGAAACTTGTTTAGGCCGCTTTTATCCATGATCTTGTCCTGGCCAACAAGACAACATCATCTGCAATAAGCAGAGATGAAATCTTGTAGTTCCCAAACTGGACCCCTTCCGGACCCTGTCTACGCCTAGAAATCCTGTCCATAAAAATTATGAAAAAAAAACTGGTGACAAAGGGCAGCCCTGCCGGAGTCCAACATGAACTTGGAACAGGTCTGACTTACCGCCGGCAATGCAAACCAAGCTCCTGCTCCGGTCGTACAGAGACGGAACAGCCCATAGCAGAGGGCCCTCGACCCCGTACTCATGGAGCACCCCCCACAGAACACTACGAGGGACACGATCGAATGCTTTCCCCAGATCCACAAAGCACATGTGCACTGGTGGGGCATACTCCCATGAACCCTCCAGCACCCTGTTGAGGGTATAGAGTTGGTCCAGTGTTCCATGAACAGGACGAAAACCGCATTGTTCCTCCTGAATCCGTGGTCGACTATCAGCTGAATTCTCCTCTCCAGTACCCATGAGTAGACTTTCCCAGGGAGGCTGAGAAGTGTGATTCCCCCTGTAGTTGGAACAGAGGGACCACCACCCCAGGTTGCCACTTCTGTGGCGCTGTCCTTGATCTCCATGCAACATTGCAGATGCGTGTCAACCAAGACAGGCCTACAACATCCAGACTCGAATCTCATTCACTCCCGGTGCCCTGCCACCAAGGAATTTATGGACTACCTCAGTGGCTTTGGCTTGGGTGATGGAAGAGTCCACCGTACAGTCCCCAGCCTCTGCTTCCTCAGCGGAAGGCATGTCTGTGGGATTAGGGGAGATCCTCAAAGTATTCCTTCCACCGTCCGACAATGTCCCCAGTTGCGGTTCCCCACCTGCACTGTAAAGGTTGTTGGCAGGGTACTGCTTTCCCCTTCGGAGGCGCTAGACGGTTTGTCAGAATTTCTTTGGTGCCGACCGATAGTCCTCTTCCATGGCCTCACAGAACATCTCCCAGACCTGAGTTTTTGCTTCTCGGACTGCCCGAGCTGCGGCTTGTTTAACCTGCCAGAACCCGTTGGCTGTGTCACAAGTCCCACAGGCCAAAAAGGCCCGATAGGACTCCGTCTTCAACCCAACGGCATCCCTTATTTCCTGTGTCTACCACTGGGTTCGGGGATTGTTTTCACGACAGGCACTAGAGACCCTGCGTCCACAACTTTGAGCTGACGCAGTAACAATGAAGACAAAGAACATGGTCCACTCTGACTCAATGTTCCCAGCCTCCCTCGGAATCGAGGCGAAGCTCTCCCGGAGGTAGGAGTTGAAGACTTCCATGACCAAGGGTTCAGCGAGACGTTGCTAACAGAGCCTCACAATAAGTTTGGGCCTGCCCGGTCTGTCCCGTCTCCACCAGAGTATCCAACTCACCACCAAGTGGTGATCAATCGACAGCTCAGCCCCGCTCTTCACCCGAGTGTCCACAACATGCAGCCGCAGGTGAGATGAAATGACAACAAAGTCAATCATTGACCTCCTGCCTAGGGTGTCCTGGTGCCACGTGCACTGATGAACACCCTTATGCTCAAACATGGTGTTTGTTATGGACAGACCGTGACTAGCACAGAAGTCCAATAACAGAACACTCGGGTTCAGATCGGGGAGGCCGTTCCTCCCAATCAGCCCCCTCTAGGTTTTACTATCATTGCCCACGTGAGCGTTAAAGTCCCCCAGTAGAAAAATGGAGTCCCTGGTTGGAGCACTATCAAGTAACCCTCCCACGGACTCCAAGATGGCCAGGTACTCTGTACTGCTGTATTGCAACAATCCTTGTCGGTAATTTTTTTATTAGGGGTTAGTGAACCGCTCTGAGTCTGGCCCATCACCCAGGACCTTTTTGCCATGGGAGACCCTACCAGAGGCGTAATTTTCCCGACAACATAGCTCCTAGGATCCTTCGAGCACACAAACCCCTCACTACGCTGAGGTGGCGGTATTTCATTTCATAACTTCTATCTTACTATGTAGGAAAACCCTGGTGTTTAACATCTATTTTTCAAGAGCAAAAACATGGAGTAGTTAAGAGCACATCAGTTACAAAACACTTTATAAAAACAAAAAAAAAAGATAAAATATTAATATTAACAAACACCACAGGTCATCCACAGGTTCCTGAAGAGTGCTTTTGAAACATCTTTTTCCCCTCATACTGCACTGGGCCATGTTGTAAAATGGGCGGAACAAGTAGACCTGGAGACCTCGTGCATGCCCACCTTCTGTTAATCAAACAGTTAGCTGTAGCTACCACCTCTTTCAGCTGAACCACGAACATTGACATTGGAATATCGCGAAGACGACATCAGAAACGCTTTGTATCAGGGGTGTTCAGGTCCGGTCTTCGCTGGCTGCTGTCCTGTATGTTTTCCTACTTCAACAGACCTGATTCGAAAGAATAGATCATCATCAGCTTGTGATCAAGTTCTACCTAAACGTGTGTGTGTGTGTGTGTGTGTGTGTGTGTGTGTGTGTGTGTGTGTGTGTGTGTGTGTGTGTGTGTGTGTGTGTGTGTGTGTGTGTGTGTGTGTGTGTGTGTGTGTGTGTGTGTGTGTGTGTGTGTGTGTGTGTGTGTGTGTGTGTGTGTGTGTGTGTGTGTGTGTGTGTGTGTGTGTGTGTGTACCGCCCCCATCCTCATGACTCAGGGTTCATGTTCTGGGTGTCTGGAAAGCACCTAGAGACAACTTATGTTGAACTGAATTGAAAGACCTGAACCTGCATAACATGACATAAGCTGTTTCTATGTGTGTTTTCAGTGCGTGGATCAGATGGCACGTCTCTGCTGTGTGGACCCCCCCAGTGTGAGCAGCACTCAGTCTTCCAGAGGTGAGGAAGCTCCAGATCGCTGACAGAAGTCTGTGTGTGATCCTGTTTTTTGTTGACTCCTAAGGTTTTGATGTTGTGCTGAGGTTTGATTAACATTAGATTCAGATCAACCCAAGTCCCAGAGGGTGCAGAACTCCCACGGTCCAGTTTAGGAGCGGGTTTTCTCCATCCTCCGTTCTCAGCAGGAGTGTTTTCAAGCGTTGCCTCCTCAGTTGAGATCAGAGGTTTCTCCAAAGGCTTTTTGATCACTTGATAATGGTGCTTCTTGTTTGAAGATGTTGTCTTCTTTCTTGATTTCTGCAGATAAAAGGATGAGTGCTGTCAAATAAAACAAGCTTCTCTGTTTCTAAACTGAACCTCTCCTTGTATGAAATTCAGATCTCTTCTAAAACTCTCAGTGCCATTGGGTGGATTTTATTGTGAAAATCCACCAGATTCTCTGTGACATTTTCACATCTGATTTCCTGCCAGCTTCATCTGCTGTGAGGAAACTGAGAGGTTCAGTCGGAGTAGACTTGGTGACTTTTGTCCCAGATACAACCCCCCAGTGGTTCTGGCAGGACCACTGGGGGGTTGTCTGGTGGAACTTGAGCTTTAGTGTTTGGTTGTAGAAAAGGAACAGAAGTCAAGAAACGTCCTCGTGATGACAGCTGTCTTTGCGTTTCAGGGACACTCGCTCCAGCCGCTGTGTGACCTTCAGCAGAGATGGGTCACTGTTCGGATGGTGTAACGGTCACAAGTATGTTCTCTGCCACTCTTCTTGTGTCCCACTGAACTAAACTCCGTTTGGTGGTTGTCTCTGATTGTTTTAATGACGACTGAACAGGTGTTGGTGCACAACTTTGGTTGTTGTTACAAACTGATTTTAACTTCATCGGATGTCCGTCTGCCTGTCCATCAGCGTCTCTGTAGTGACGTCCTCAGATGGCACGTTGGTGACCAGCTTAGACCTTCCCAAGACAAGCCTGTTGGAGTTTTCTCCTCTCAACAACATCCTTGTTACCTGGCAGCCGTACACCAGTAAGAACACTTCACATCAGTGTGACTTGTTGACTGGACTTCCTGAGACCCTGATGTACTCTCTAAGACTTTTAAGACCTGGATGGACTCTTTGAGACTTTTAATGACTCCTTGCTATTGATATTTTTTTTTAGACCACTGTGGACTCTGTGAGACCTCTATTGGTTTATTTTTTGTTTTCAGACCTTCGTGGACTCTGTGCAGCTCTCACTGGTCCCTCTAATTCTTGCAGAGACCCAGGACTGCCCTCAGGGTGAAGCTAACCTGCAGCTGTGGGAGTTACCAGGTGGTTGTCTGATCAAAGCTCTGTACCAGAAGAAGGTTGACTCCTGGTCAGTCCCTAATCACCTTCTAATGCCTAGCAGTAATTACATCACAATTGACTGGTTAATTGATTGATGAGTTTTAATTTGTTTGATCTGCAGGTGTCCCACCTGGTCTGAAGACGAGAACATATCCGTGAGGAGCGTTAACAATGAGCTCCATTTCTACGAGAACAATGACTTCAGTATGAAACCTTTTTATGCTGCCGCCGCTGCCGCTTCTGCTGCCGCCGCTGCTTCTTCTGCTTCTGCTCCTGCTGCTGCTGCTGCTGCTGCCGCTTCTTCTGCTGCTGCTTCTGCTGCCGCCGCTGCTGCTTCTGCTTCTGCTTCTTCTGCCGCTCCTGCTGCCGCCGCCGCTCCTGCTGCCGCCGCCGCTCCTGCTGCCGCCGCCGCTCCTGCCGCCGCCGCCGCTTCTGCCGCCGCCGCCCCGCTTCTGCTGCCGCCGCTGCTTCTTCTGCTTCTGCTTCTTCTGCTGCCGCTGCCGCTTCTGCTGCCGCCGCTGCTTCTTCTGCTTCTGCTCCTGCTGCTGCTGCTGCTGCTGCCGCTTCTTCTGCTGCCGCTTCTTCTGCTTCTGCTTCTTCTGCTTCTGCTTCTTCTGCCGCTCCTGCTTCTTCTGCCGCTCCTGCTTCTTCTGCCGCTCCTGCTGCCGCCGCCGCTCCTGCTGCCGCCGCCGCTCCTGCTGCCGCCGCCGCTTCTTCTGCTTCTGCTTCTTCTGCCGCTCCTGCTGCCGCTGCCGCTTCTGCTGCCGCTTCTGCTGCCGCTTCTGCTGCCGCCGCTGCTTCTTCTGCTTCTGCTCCTGCTGCTGCTGCCGCTTCTTCTGCTGCTGCTGCTTCTGCTGCCGCTTCTGCTGCCGCCGCTGCTTCTTCTGCTTCTGCTCCTGCTGCTGCTGCCGCTTCTTCTGCTGCTGCTGCTTCTGCTGCTGCTTCTTCTGCCGCCGCTGCTTCTTCTGCTTCTGCTTCTTCTGCTTCTGCTTCTTCTGCTTCTGCTTCTTCTGCTTCTTCTGCTTCTGCTTCTTCTGCTTCTTCTGCTTCTTCTGCTTCTTCTGCTTCTGCTTCTTCTGCCGCTCCTGCTGCCGCCGCCGCTTCTTCTGCCGCCGCTGCTTCTTCTGCTTCTGCTTCTTCTGCCGCTGCCGCCGCTGCCGCTTCTGCTGCCGCCGCCGCTGCTTCTTCTGCTTCTGCTCCTGCTGCTGCTGCCGCTTCTTCTGCCGCTCCTGCTGCTGCTGCCGCTTCTTCTGCCGCTTCTTCTGCCGCTTCTTCTGCTGCTGCCGCTTCTGCTGCTGCTGCTGGTGCTTCTTCTGCTGCTGCTGCTGCTGCTGCTGCTTCGTCTGCTCTGCCGCTGCTCCCGCCGCTCCTGCTGCCGCTCCTCCTGCCGCTCCTCCTGCCGCCGCCGCTCCTGCTCCTGCTCCCGCCGCTCCTCCTGCCGCTCCTCCTGCCGCTCCTCCTGCCGCCGCCGCTCCTGCTCCTGCTCCCGCCGCTCCTCCTGCCGCTCCTCCTGCCGCTCCTCCTGCCGCCGCCGCTCCTGCTCCTGCTCCCGCCGATCCTCCTGCCGCTCCTCCTGCTCCCGCCGCTCCTGCTGCCGCTCCTCCTGCCGCTCCTCCTGCCGCCGCCGCTCCTGCTCCTGCTCCCGCCGCTCCTCCTGCCGCTCCTCCTGCCGCCGCCGCTCCTGCTCCTGCTCCCGCCGATCCTCCTGCCGCTCCTCCTGCCGCTCCTCCTGCCGCTCCTCCTGCCGCCGCCGCTCCTGCTCCTGCTCCCGCCGATCCTCCTGCCGCTCCTCCTGCTGCCGCTGCTACTGCCGCTCCTGCTGCTACTGCAACTACTATTTTTACCACTACTACCACTAATACTACTGCTGCTGCTGCTTCGTCTGCTCTGCCGCTGCCGCCGCCGCTCCTGCTCCTCCTCCCGCCGCTCCTCCCGCCGCTCCTCCTGCCGCTCCTCCTGCCGCCGCCGCTCCTGCTCCTGCTCCCGCCGATCCTCCTGCCGCTCCTCCTGCTGCCGCTGCTACTGCCGCTCCTGCTGCTACTGCTGCTACTGCGACTACTATTTTTACTACTACTACCACTAATACTACTGCTGCTGCTACTACTATTACTGCTACTGTCAGAGTTTATCAGTAGGAGGGACGAGCCTGGAGAAGTGCTGGTCACGCTGCTATGAGTTGGTGCTGTCATGCTGGTGCCAGAGGATTTTATTTGTTCACCTCACCCTACAAAACCCTGCAACTGTCCCTTTTATTCAGCAAAAACTAGGTGTTGGATTGTCCATCATAACATAATCTTGGCATAGGTGCCGGTACTGAGTCATGCAAAGAGCTGGGTAAATCTTTTAACTCATTGTGATGAGCAGAGAAGTTAAACTAAATGTGGAAATGCTCCTCAAAGAGCTGAATCTTTAGCTTGCTCTTGAAAGTAGGTACGTATCCTGCGCATTGTACAGAATCTTGTAGGTCAGTCCACCTTCGGGGAACAACAGAGAAAAAGAGTCTGGCTACTTCTAATCTTATTAGCAGAAGGTGGTTGTGTGATGGGAGGAAGCTGTTTTCATATTCAAAGTTAAAAATACTTTAATCCCCAAACAGATGTTAATTGTTGCAGTTTTCAGTATTTAAATCTCCTCAAATATTCATTTTAGAGGTCTGAAGGATCTCCTGTAGGGGTCTGTGTTGCAGCAGATCTGAAAAACGTCTGACTGAAGACTCTGCTGCTGAATCGCTTTGTTATGAAAAGGATGTTCAGGGTTGTCCATAATCTTCTTCATTTGATGAAGTATTCTCCTTCCAGAGGTTCCAGAACAGAACCAACATTCTTCATCAGTTTAAGTCACTGGATCTGATGCTGCTCCAGAACAGATGACTGCAGATGTGATTGAACTCTCCACAACAGACTTATAGAAGATAATCAACATAGTAGATGAGTTTCATAAAGAAAACAACATGTGCAAATCTAGTAAAAACAGAAGCAGTCTTGACACGGTAGGAGGCGGTCTTGCAGGAGCACAAAGTGGTCTACAGTAGGAGGCGGTCTTGCAGGAGCACGATGTGGTTAGTGTCTCACACCTGCTGTTCTTTCAGGGACCATCGCCAACAAGCTCCACATGCAGAAAGTGTCAGACTTCGTTTTGTCACCTGGAGCTTCACCCAGCAAGGTGAAAAGGTCTGCTGGTCCATCTGAGCCTCATTCTTACCCGTCCAGCAGTCTAACCGTAGTTGTTTGTCCCCCACAGGTTGCTGTCTATGTACCAGGTACTAAAGGAGCTCCATCTTTCGTGCGTCTGTACCAGTACCCAGTTCTGGGAGGACCAGCGGCAGCACTTGCCAACAAGAGCTTCTTCAAAGCAGACAAAGTTATGATGCAGTGGAACAGGAAAGGTGTGTCCAGTATCCATCCAGCCTGAGCTGGGCTCACATATAGCATATTAATCCATGTGCTGGTCCTGCAGCATCTGCGGTCTTGGTGATGGCGAGCACCGAGGTCGATAAAACAGGAGCTTCGTATTACGGCGAGCAGACACTGCATTACCTGGCTGTGAATGGAGAGACGGCGCAGGTTCAGCTGTGTAAATGAAGTTTCTTTTCAAGTCTCCTGATCTCATGAACCCCGTCCTGACAGTGAGTTAGACACTGGGTCTAATGGGTTTTCTTTGTGCCTTTGAAACAGCAAAGAATGGCCCCATCTACGATGTGGTGTGGAGCCCCAACTCCACAGACTTCTGCGTGGTGTATGGCTTCATGCCGGCCAAGGCCACCGTCTACAACCTGAAGTGTGACCCAGTGTTCGACTTCGGGACTGGACCTCGGAATGCAGCCTTCTACAGGTGAGGTCACCTGACCAAGTTTGTCTTTGTCTTCCATCTTCTGGAAACAACTCTTCATAGCGGAGTCCAGGTCTGCTAGTACAGAATCCAGTCCCAGCAGAAGTCACTTCTCTTCATCTGTTGGCTCCAATCAACCTGTTCAGTATCTGTGAGAACATACTAACAGCAGTCATCACATGTTCACAGCAGCTTGTTTTATTGGATTTCTCTTAGGGGTCATTAAAGTATTTTTGAACGGATTTGAACACTTCAGCATGTGCTACCTGTAATCAGTATTAGCATTTGTTATGGGAAGTTGACACCTGGGACCAGCCCCTGTGAAGAACAGGACCAGCTCTGACTTGGCCCAGGCTAACATGGTTCTTTTAGTCCCAGTAACGAGTCCATCTGTAACTGGTGTATTAATAAAACTCTTAAATGCTCTTAAACTGTTTAGGATGCTGGACTGAAGTGATGGGCTGTTAATTTGTACGCATTTATAACGCGAGAAAGTTTGACTTGATTTGAGCTTTTGTAACCTGTCCTTCCTGGTTTTTAGTCCTCAGGCCCACATCCTGGTCCTTGCTGGCTTCGGGAACCTGCGGGGTCAGATGGAGGTCTGGGACGTAAAAAAGTACAAACAGGTGAGGAAGAACACTTGCAGTGATTCCAGATCTCCTGGTCTTATTCCAGACCTGGAGCTTTAAGCAGCCTAACAACTCTTCCATGTTTGAAAAGAACTGGTTTTGATTAATTAACAACTTGTTGCACATGAAGACAGATTTATTTATATATATATATATATATATATATATATATATATATATATATATATATATATATATATATATATATATATATATATATATATATATATATATATATATATATATATATATATATATATATCTCATCCTCTTCCTCAGGTGTCTAAACCTCAGGCCCCAGATACCACACATTTCTCTTGGTGTCCTGACGGCGAGCACATTGTCACAGCGACCTGCTCCCCTCGTCTCCGGGTCAGTAATGGCTACAAGATTTGGCACTATACGGGCTCGGTGCTGCACAAACACGAAGTGGCGTCTGGCTCGGAGCTGTGGGAGGTCCGCTGGCAGTCGTTCCCTGATGGCAGCTTCCCAGAGCAGGCCATCAAGTACCAGGCAGTGGCCAGTGAGCTAGGAACCACGCAGGCCCCACCCACACAGGCATACCGCCCACCTGCACTGAGACACAGGCCAGCGATGCCCAGCTCCAAATTGGTGAGGAAGCAGCAGCAAACCAGCAATACAGGTCTTAACATGAGGAGCCGCCTTTATGGTCACTCGGGTTGGTCAGTTCAGGTTCCATCAGCTGCCGAACATCATAAAAGCTCTGAGCTCACAGAGCCATGTGAAAAAGAAATAAGAAGAGAGGTTAAAGCCAGGTACAGGTGAGGTCGGTCGCACAGATCTGCAGATACGTTCCAGAAGAAGGTTTAATCCAATACTTCATTAATCTCGAAGGGAAAAGAATTAGAACTTTTACCAACTACTGATTTTAGCAGCAGTTAGTACTCATTATTTTTTAGAATACAGTAGGATGTCAGCACACAAGCTTTACGAAAATGCTAAAAGCCTGTTGGCAGCAGCTGGCACACGTTGGCGCCTGTTATCAAGTAGTTCGAACTCCTTTTAGCAGCATGTTAGTAGCAATTAATTTACCCTTCTCTTAGAATACAGTAGCATTAGCACATATTAGCCCCTTTGCTTCCAACTGGCTTTGGCATTTTCACAATTTGCAGATGGCAACATTAGCGTCCGATGGCAACATTAGCGTCCGATGGCAACATTAGCGTCCGATGGCAACATTAGCGTCCGATGGCAACATTAGCGTCCGATGGCAACATTAGCGTCCGACGGCAACATTAGCGTCCGACGGCAACATTAGCGTCCGATGGCAACATTAGCGTCCGATGGCAACATTAGCGTCCGATGGCAACATTAGCGTCCGATGGCAACATTAGCGTCCGACGGCAACATTAGCGTCCGACGGCAACATTAGCGTCCGATGGCAACATTAGCGTCCGACGGCAACATTAGCGTCCGACGGCAACATTCAGCAGCATTTAGTAAACGCTAACAGAAGTTAGCGATCGTCAGGATCTGTTGGCAGCCGCTGGCATTCATTAGCACCAGTGAGAGCATGCTAGAACCTGGATGGTGCAGTTACTCGTCAAAGCAAAAGTGTAACTTTGTTTCCTGGGATGACCTGGGATGACCTGGGATGACCTGGGATGACCTGGGATGACCTGGGATGAATTGGGATGAATTGGGCTGAAGATGATTTCTTCATTTTTCAGATTTGTTGGAGAAGTGAAATTCTCACACATTCAGTTTACAAACATGGGACAAATTGCAGCTGAACTCTTTAAAGATGCTGAAAGTGAAAACATTTCAGAACACAACATTGTCTGTGACTTCTTTCTGTCAGCACGAGGATGAACCTCCTCAGGACCTTCGACATGGACACTCAGTGGAGAAGAGTCTGTCTAAGACGGCGTTGAAGAACCAGAGGAAACGAGAAGCGAAGAAAGCAGCCAGACAGGTGAGCGGCTTCGTTAGGACCTGAACTCAGCCGCTCACCAGGTTCACTAAAACATTCATAACGAAATGTTGATTCCTGTCAAGGTTGAGGAAGATGACGATCAAGACCTTGTCTGTGACTATTTGTCAGCAGGAGGCCAAACCTGAATCTGAACCACCGTCTGACCCTGCCCCCAACAGTAACAGCCAGTCAGAGATGAGCAGTGGGGACCCAGAGACAGACAAGAAGATCAAGAATTTAAAAAAGGTAAATATCCAAACTCTTCCTCCCATTTTACTGTTCATCATCCAAGCTGATAACACCAGTCCATCTGAAGCACAGATTTCATTTAAGTTTGGATTCATCTACTGTCCTGAATCTGCTCAAGGTGACAGTGGAAAGCAAGAAAGTTGGTCTGGAACCATGTAGGAGTAAGTGGGGTCAGTGGTACTCAGTGCTGTGATAGGTCAGGTTTTTAGTCATGTGATTGTGTGTTTCAGAAACTGAAGGCCATCGAGGAACTGAAGGAGCAGCAGGCCTCTGGAAAAGTGCTGCAAAAGAACCAGGTACCACATCTGACAGATCACAGTTAAATCCCGGATTTAAAAAGCCTAACATCTGAGTTCTAAATACTTAGTCTGACTGCCAAGAACCTTTAAACCTGGGTTTTAAAAGCTTAAATCCTGATTTCTATAAACCTAGAATCTTCTAAAATCTACTAAAAAGAAAAAAAGTTCTAAAATCCAAGTTCTGAAAGCTTTAACTCTGAGATGACACATCTTAACATATTAGAACTCAGGTTTAACACATTTCCTGTTTCAGCAGTTTTTCTCGACCAGAGAAGCAGATTGATTAACATATCTTGTTTCTGCAGCTGGAGAAGGTCCAGAAGGAGGGGCAGTTGCTGAAGGAGCTGCAGGAGCTTCAGATCAGCCAGTAGGAGCCGCCACAGGAAGCAGGCCATTCCCTGACCCCCAATGCAATGCCCTAAAACACAGAGCAAAGGCAGCATGCATCAGAGCACTATTTAGACTGATGAGAATGGATTCTGGGGCTTCATTTGAAGGCTTGTTGGTAGTGGATGTCTTTGAACAGGTGCGGTGCAGAACTGACGAGATGATTTTGCTGTTTTCTTCTTTTTTTGCCATTGATGCTGTTTCTTTCAAAGCTATTGTGGGAAACGGGAAGCAGCTGGGTCACGAAGTGTGATTTCAAAGTCCACAGCAGGAGAAGAAATTAAAGGGATGTTTTAAGCCTGAGAGTGCGTGTGTGTGTGTGTGTGTGTGTGTGTGTGTGTGTGTGTGTGTGTGTGTGTGAGCGCGCGCGCCTGTTAAAGCTGTTGCTATGCAACCTCTATGTAGTAGTCCTTAAACAATAAAAGCTTCCTTTCCACTGCAGGTCATCTTTTATTTTGAAAATGTAACTTTTTCTCTGATTGCCATTGCATAGACCTACAACCATTCAGAGACAGTTTCTTCTATGCCCTTGGTACCGCCTCCTGGACTTCAGTCCAATCAGAGGAACAGAGCAGGACTGCGTCTAAGACCGCCCCCTAGTGGCTGTATAGCCCTCTACTTTGCGCTGTTGCGTTGTAGTGGTGTCCAAACTTGGAGTGAAAGTGATTAAAGCAGACATAGAAAACAAAATATATCACAATGCATGAACAACCGATGGTCGTCTGTCAAACATCTGTACCATCATGCATTGCACTCAAGTGAAAGAGTCAAACTTCTAATGCACATTTTTATTTTTTATTTTAAATGCTTAAAGGGTTATATAACCCCTGTCAAAGTAAATGTGTATCTAACATCTAAATAACAATTATTAAACACTGTACTTCACTGATTATCTTTAAAGCAGATAGAAAGTTGCTCAAGGAGGGGCGGAGTTGGTCAGCAATCTGACAGTTCAACATTCTTTCTACTATTCTTTCAATATTCTTTCTACTAATTTCTGTACTAGAAATAACTTGCTTGTGTTGTATAATAACGTTACAGTCTTTTTAGTTCAGCAGCAGCACCTTTTAGTCTTACTAATCTGTTGTCATTATTCATTTTTTATCAAAATCATTTGGAGGATCAACAGTCAAAAGTAAAAAGGTTCATATTCAGTAACATTTTTACAAAGTTGGAAGAAAAGCAGTCCCACAAAAAGACGAGACCCAGATACAACAGACCTGGATCAGCTGATGGATGGAGGGAGACTAATAAATATAAATCTAAATTCAATGTTTCTGTCAGCAGTGGAGGAGAGAGAAATCATAGATGCTGTAAATAACTGTAAAAACAAGGTGTCAACTGACTGACGGTACAGATATGACAATAGTCCAAAAGGTTATTGAGGCAGTTGTTCAACCACTGACAAACATGTGTAATCTGTCATTCAAAACTGGGACATTTCCAAAAGGAATAAACTACAAAAGTCATCCCACTTCACAAAGGTGGACACAGACACTAATTCACTAATTACAGACCTGTTTCTTTACTTCCACAATTTTCTAAAATTTTAGAAAAACGACTTATTTACTGATTGGACAAATTTACTGATAAACACAAACTGCTTTCTGAAAGCCAGTCTGGATTCAGATCTCCAAGATCTACATCCTTTGCAGTCCGGGAATTAATAGAAGAAATCACCAGCTCTATGGACAAAAGAAATTTGCAGTTGGGGTGTTCACTGAATTAAAAAAAAACAACATTGGACACAATATATCATGACATATTAATTAAAAAACTGGACCTCATGGTATCAGGGGAGTGGTTTTACACTGGATGGAAAGTTATTTAAGCAACAGGCAGCAGTTTGTAAAAAAAAGGTGACTTTCAGTCATCGTGCTTGGACATTGTTTGTGGTGTCCCTCAGGGGTCAGTATTGGGACCTAAACTCTTTATTCTATACATAAATTACATATGCAAAGTCTCAAAAGTACTGCAATTTGTACCGTTTGCTGGTGAAACAAATATTTTCTGTGCAGGTGAGAATTTACAGCAGCTTATGGAGGAAATGACCTCAGAACTGAACAAATTAAAAAAGTGGTTTGATATAAATAAACTAACATTAAATTTAGACAAAACAAAGTTTGTGTTATTTGTAAATTGTAAAGAGAACAGTAATGTAAAAGTTTGAATAGAGGTTGCATATATAGACAGAGTTAATGAAATGAAGTTTCTGGGTGTGATGATGGACCACAAGATCTGCTGGAAACCCCACATTCAACATGTTCAAGCCAAAGTATCCAGAAGTATTTCAGTCCTCAGTAAAGCCAAATATTTGTTGGCTAACAAAGTATTACATATTGTACATTGCTCACTTATTTTGCTATATTTCAATTATTGTGGAAGTTTGGGGCAACGCCTACAAATCTGTGTCTGTCTGCCTCCACCTGTCTGTGTGGATGTCTGTTGGATACTTGCTGACATCCCGACCTGCAGTCCTCATCCCCTTGGATCACCGTCTATCCATATATCACCCATATACACAGAAGTCTAATTGGACTACTGATGATAGTTACTATTGTATCCTGTCTTGTACCTTTGACGGTGTCTCTATGTCTCTATTCTTTCTTATTTCTTGCTCTACCCGGCTGGCCTTCAGCAGGAGGGTCCCCCCTCATGAGCCAGGTCCTGGTCCAGGTTTCTTCCCTCTTAAAGGGGAGTTTTTCCTTGCCACTGTTTGGCTTAAGGTTTTTCTTCCACTAGGGGAGTTTTTACCTGCCGCTGTTTATGTAATAATTGCTCGGGGGTCGTGTTCTGGGTCTCTGGAAAGATCCTGGAGACGACTTGTGTTGTAATAGACGCTATATAAATAAAATTAAATTGAATTGAAATCCTGACTCCGACCGTTGCACGCTCCAGAAAAGAGCCGTCAGACTAGTTCATAAGCCAGGTTTCCAGGACCAAACTAATGAGTTTTTTTATTTACTCCAGCCTTCTAAAACTCCCAGATCTGGTGACATTTTTTTTCCCCCTTGTTTGCACATATATTAATGGTTGATACCAAATTGGTAGGACCCAAAAGATATATATATGCATTTTAATCTGTGATCAGGGTTTATTTTTTTCATTTTTGTGTGTGCATATGTGTGTACAAGTGTGTGCAGATGTGTGTACAAGTGTGTGCAGATGTGTACCCTTCACCGGCCCTCATGACAGTCTAACTATTTTTTATTGATCCCTGGGTAGGACGAAGAAAAAGAAAAATAATAAATAAATAAATAAATAAATAAATAAATAAATAAATAAATAAATAAATAAATAAATAAATAAATAAATAAATAAGTAAGTAAGTAAGTAAGTAAGTAAGTAAGTAAGTAAGTAAGTAAGTAAGTAAGTAAGTAAGTAAGTAAGTAAGTAAGTAAGTAAATAAATAAATAAATAAATAAATAAATAAATAAATTCTGCCAAAGAGGGCTAAAATCACCGGGTGTGGTATGTGAACAGACTAGAAAGAGAAAGAGAAAGAAAGAGAGAGACGAGACAGTGGTGGTGCAGTCTGGTGTCTGTGTTTAAATGTGTGTTAAATAGGGAAAAAAAAGGGTAATAATGTGTTGTTTAAGGAATAAAGGTGGACACAGGACAATAAGGTGTTAATAAAAATGAAGACAGAGGAAAGGGGAAGGAGCATTCTATTCACTATTGTAGTAGGGTGTAGGGGCAGTTTTTAAAAAGTTATCTATATAATAATATGCATCGAAGTATTTAGGTACTCATGCATGTCCACATATATCAGATATAAGGAGACATATGTGCAGTTAACTAATACATATTCATATACATTGTAGGCAGAGAAAGCAATAAGTAATTTGTACATCTATGCACACACACACACACACACACACATATAACAAAGACGTGTGGACATCTAAGCATCCTGCTATGCATAAATGTGAGATACATATGCACAAATACATAATTATACATACATACTAATATACACTGATGCATTCATGTTTTAGATACACACATATATGTATAAAAACTATTCAGATAATAAATTATTCAAATAATATAGCTACACATATCTTTGGATCACTGCATATATATATATATATATATATATGTATATATATATATATATACATAAACCCCCTTCCAAATCAAACCATTACCAGCTAGTGACTCGACAGGCCCGAAGAGACATGAGTGCGAGTTGCCCCCGGATCCCCAGGCAACCCAACGTATCGCAAACCAGGAACACTGGAACAACCATGAAGAGAACATGCACTTCAGTCAGTGGTGTGAAAGTTTGGAATAAACTCAGCCAAGAATTGAAGCAATGTCTAAGCATGACTGTGTTTAAGAAAAGGCTCAGACTGATGATTTTCAACAAGTACAGGGATGATGATCTGAGGTGAACCTGAACGCGGGTCTCTAACACTGTAAACAGGATTGTACATCAAGTATGACTGTATGTTTTTGTGTGGGTGTGTATGTGTAGTGTACAATGTACTATGGGTAGTATATAATGTAGTATGTGTAGTATATAGTGAAAAATACAGTGTAGTATGTGCAATATATAGTGTAGTATATAGTGTAGCTTATGTAGTATATAGTGTAGTATATGTAGTATATAGTGTAGGTTGTGTAGTATATGTAGTTTATAGTATAGTATATGTAGTGTACAGTGTAGTATATAGTGTAGGATATGCAGTCTGTAGTGTAGTATGTGTAGTATGTAGTGTAGAATGTGTAGTATGTAGTGTAGTATACAATGTACTATGGGTAGTATATAGTGTAGTATGTGTAGTATATAGTGAAGTAGATAGTGTAGCTTATGTAGTATATAGTGTAGTGTATGTAGTAAATAGTGTAGTGTACAGTGTAGTATATGTAGTGTAGAGCTTAGTATTTATAGTATATAGTGTAGTATATATAGTATATAGTGTAGTATATGAAGTATATAGATTAGTATTTGTAGTGTATAGTGAAGTGTATGTAGTATATAGAGTAACATATGTAGTGTATAGTGTAGTATGTGTAGTATATTGTGTAGGATGTGTATTATATAGTGTAGTATATGTACTGTAGAGCTTAGTATTTATAGTATATAATGTAGTATATGTAGTGTATAGTGAAGTATATGTAATGTATAGTGTAATATATGTAGTATATAGTGTAGTATATGCAGTGTATAGTGAAGTATATAGTACCAGTGAACCTACATGGATTAGTTGTTGTATCAGTGAACCTACATGGATTAGTTGTATCAGTGAACCTACATGGATTAGTTGTATCAGTGAACCTACATGGATTAGTTGTTGTACCAGATGAACCTACATGGATTAGTTGCTGTACCAGATGAACCTACATGGATTAGTTGTTGTACCAGGTGAACCTACATGGATTGGTTGTTGTACCAGTGAACCTACATGGATTAGTTGTTGTATCAGATGAACCTACATGGATTAGTTGCTGTATCAGTGAACCTACATGGATTAGTTGTATCAGTGAACCTACATGGATTAGTTGTTGTACCGGATGAACCTACATGGATTAGTTGTTGTACCGGATGAACCTACATGGATTAGTTGTTGTACCAGATGAACCTACATGGATTAGTTGTTGTACCTGTGAACCTACATGGATTAGTTGTTGTACCGGATGAACCTACATGGATTAGTTGTTGTACCAGATGAACCTACATGGATTAGTTGGTGTACCAGATGAACCTACATGGATTAGTTGTTGTACCTGTGAACCTACATGGATTAGTTGTTGTATCAGTGAACCTACATGGATTAGTTATTTTACCTGTGAACCTACATGGATTAGTTGCTGTACCAGATGAACCTACATGGATTAGTTGTTGTACCTGTGAACCTACATGGATTAGTTGCTGTACCAGATGAACCTACATGGATTAGTTGTTGTACCGGATGAACCTACATGGATTAGTTGTTGTATCAGATGAACCTACATGGATTAGTTGCTGTATCAGTGAACCTACATGGATTAGTTGTATCAGTGAACCTACATGGATTGGTTGTTGTACCGGATGAACCTACATGGATTAGTTGTTGTACCAGATGAACCTACATGGATTAGTTGTTGTACCTGTGAACCTACATGGATTGGTTGTTGTACCGGATGAACCTACATGGATTAGTTGTTGTATCAGTGAACCTACAAGGATTAGTTGTAATACCAGATGAACCTACATGGATTAGTTGTTGTACCAGATGAACCTACATGGATTAGTTGCTGTACCTGTGAACCTACATGGATTAGTTGTTGTACCAGTGAACCTACATGGATTAGTTGTTGTACCAGATGAACCTACATGGATTAGTTGTTGTACCTGTGAACCTACATGGATTAGTTGTTGTACCAGTGAACCTACATGGATTAGTTGTTGTACCTGTGAACCTACATGGATTAGTTGTTGTACCTGTGAACCTATATGGATTAGTTGTTTTACCAGGTGAACCTACATGGATTAGTTGTTGTACCTGTGAACCTACATGGATTAGTTGTTGTACCAGTGAACCTACATGGATTAGTTGCTGTACCAGTGAACCTACATGGATTAGTTGTTGTACCAGATGAACCTACATGGATTAGTTGTTGTACCAGGTGAACCTACATGGATTAGTTGTTGTACCTGTGAACCTACATGGATTAGTTGTTGTATCAGTGAACCTAATTGGATTTGTTGTTGTACCAGATGAACCTACATGGATTAGTTGTTGTACCTGTGAACCTACATGGATTAGTTGTTGTACCGGATGAACCTACATGGATTAGTTGTTGTATCAGTAATCCTACATGGATTAGTTGTTGTACCGGATGAACCTACATGGATTAGTTGTTGTATCAGTGAACCTACATGGATTAGTTGTTGTACCAGATGAACCTACATGGATTAGTTGTTGTATCAGTGAACCTACATGGAATAGTTGTTGTACCTGTGAACCTACATGGATTAGTTGCTGTACCTGTGAACCTACATGGATTAGTTGTTGTACCAGTGAACCTACATGGATTAGTTGTTGTACCAGATGAACCTACATGGATTAGTTGTTGTACCTGTGAACCTACATGGATTAGTTGTTGTACCAGTGAACCTACATGGATTAGTTGTTGTACCAGATGAACCTACATGGATTAGTTGTTGTACCTGTGAACCTACATGGATTAGTTGTTGTACCAGTGAACCTACATGGATTAGTTGTTGTACCTGTGAACCTACATGGATTAGTTGTTGTACCTGTGAACCTATATGGATTAGTTGTTTTACCAGGTGAACCTACATGGATTAGTTGTTGTACCTGTGAACCTACATGGATTAGTTGTTGTACCAGTGAACCTACATGGATTAGTTGCTGTACCAGTGAACCTACATGGATTAGTTGTTGTACCAGATGAACCTACATGGATTAGTTGTTGTACCTGTGAACCTACATGGATTAGTTGTTTTACCAGGTGAACCTACATGGATTAGTTGTTGTACCTGTGAACCTACATGGATTAGGTGTTGTACCAGTGAACCTACATGGAGTAGTTGTTTTACCAGGTGAACCTACATGGATTAGTTGTTGTACCTGTGAACCTACATGGATTAGTTGTTGTATCAGTGAACCTAATTGGATTTGTTGTTGTACCAGATGAACCTACATGGATTAGTTGTTGTACCTGTGAACCTACATGGATTAGTTGTTGTACCGGATGAACCTACATGGATTAGTTGTTGTATCAGTAATCCTACATGGATTAGTTGTTGTACCGGATGAACCTACATGGATTAGTTGTTGTATCAGTGAACCTACATGGATTAGTTGTTGTACCAGATGAACCTACATGGATTAGTTGTTGTATCAGTGAACCTACATGGAATAGTTGTTGTACCTGTGAACCTACATGGATTAGTTGCTGTACCTGTGAACCTACATGGATTAGTTGTTGTACCAGTGAACCTACATGGATTAGTTGTTGTACCAGATGAACCTACATGGATTAGTTGTTGTACCTGTGAACCTACATGGATTAGTTGTTGTACCTGTGAACCTACATGGATTAGTTGTTTTACCAGGTGAACCTACATGGATTAGTTGTTGTACCAGATGAACCCACATGGATTAGTTGTTGTACCTGTGAACCTACATGGATTAGTTGTTTTACCAGGTGAACCTACATGGATTAGTTGTTGTATCATTGAACCTACATGGATTAGTTGTTGTACCAGATGAACCCACATGGATTAGTTGTTGTACCTGTGAACCTACATGGATTAGTTGTTGTACCAGATGAACCTACATGGATTAGTTGTTGTATCAGTGATCCTACATGGATTAGTTGTTGTACCGGATGAACCTACATGGATTAGTTGTTGTACCAGATGAACCTACATGGATTAGTTGTTGTACCTGTGAACCTACATGGATTAGTTGTTTTACCAGGTGAACCTACATGGATTAGTTGTTGTACCTGTGAACCTACATGGATTAGTTGTTTTACCAGATGAACCTACATGGATTAGTTGTTGTATCAGTGAACCTACATGGATTAGTTGTTTTACCAGGTGAACCTACATGGATTAGTTGTTGTACCTGTAAACCTACATGGATTAGTTGTTGTACCAGTGAACCTACATGGATTAGTTGCTGTACCAGTGAACCTACATGGATTAGTTGCTGTACCAGATGAACCTACATGGATTAGTTACTGTACCAGTGAACCTACATGGATTAGTTGTTGTACCAGATGAACCTACATGGATTAGTTGTTGTACCTGTGAACCTACATGGATTAGTTGTTTTACCAGGTGAACCTACATGGATTAGTTGTTGTACCAGATGAACCCACATGGATTAGTTGTTGTACCTGTGAACCTACATGGATTAGTTGTTTTACCAGGTGAACCTACATGGATTAGTTGTTGTACCTGTGAACCTACATGGACTAGTTGTTGTATCAGTGAACCTACATGGATTAGTTGTTTTACCAGGTGAACCTACATGGATTAGTTGTTGTACCTGTGAACCTACATGGATTAGGTGTTGTACCTGTGAACCTACATGGATTAGGTGTTGTACCAGTGAACCTACATGGATTAGTTGTTTTACCAGGTGAACCTACATGGATTAGTTGTTGTATCAGTGAACCTACATGGATTAGTTGTTGTACCTGTGAACCTACATGGATTAGTTGTTGTACCTGTGAACCTACATGGATTAGTGGTTGTACCAGATGAACCCACATGGATTAGTTGTTGTATCAGTGAACCTACATGGATTAGTTGTTGTACCAGATGAACCTACATGGATTAGGTGTTTTACCAGTGAACCTACATGGAGTAGTTGTTGTATCAGTGAACCTACATGGATTAGTTGTTGTACCTGTGAACCTACATGGATTAGTTGTTGTACCAGATGAACCCACATGGATTAGTTGTTGTACCTGTGAACCTACATGGATTAGTTGTTGTACCTGTGAACCTACATGGATTAGTTGTTGTATCAGTGAACCTACATGGATTAGTTGTTTTACCAGATGAACCTACATGGATTAGTTGTTGTACCTGTGAACCTACATGGATTAGGTGTTGTACCAGTGAACCTACATGGATTAGTTGTTTTACCAGATGAACCTACATGGATTAGGTGTTTTACCAGTGAACCTACATGGATTAGTTGTTTTACCAGGTGAACCTACATGGATTAGTTGTTGTATCAGTGAACCTACATGGATTAGTTGTTGTACCTGTGAACCTACATGGATTAGTTGTTGTACCAGATGAACCTACATGGATTAGTTGTTGTACCAGATGAACCTACATGGATTAGTTGTTGTACCTGTGAACCTACATGGATTAGTTGATGTACCGGATGAACCTACATGGATTAGTTGATGTACCGGATGAACCTACATGGATTAGTTGTATCAGTGAACCTACATGGATTAGTTGTTGTACCAGATGAACCCACATGGATTAGTTGTTGTACCTGTGAACCTACATGGATTAGTTGTTGTATCAGTGAACCTACATGGATTAGTTGTTGTATCAGTGAACCTACATGGATTAGTTGTTGTACCAGATGAACCTACATGGATTAGTTCTTGTACCAGTGAACCTACATGGATTAGTTGTTGTACCGGATGAACCTACATGGATTAGTTGTAGAACCTCCTCTATTGGATTGTTGGAGTGTCATAGTTAAATACCTTCTTATCACCTCAGATAATGGATTAGTATCTATACTGGTTCTGCTGGACCTCAGTGCTGCCTTGGATACTTCAGCATTTTACTAGACTAGCAGCACGGTGGCTTAGTGGTCGGCACTGTTGCCTCACACCAAGTAGGTTCCTGGTTTGACTCCCAGACCCAGTGGGAGTCTTTCTGTGTGGAGTTGACATGTTCTCCCCTTGCTTGCTTGGGTTTGCTCCTGGAACTCCAGCTTCCTCCCACAGTCCAAAAACATGCATGCTAGGTTGATTGGTTATTCTAAATTGCTGGTAGGTGTGAGCGCGAGCACGCATGGTTGTCTGTTTACATATGTGGCCCTGTGATGGACTGGTTACCTGTCCACGGTGCTCCGCCAGACCCCCATGACCATGTGTAGGATTAAAACGGGTATGGAAAATGGATGGATGGATGGATGGATGGATGGATGGATGGATGGATGGATGGAAGGTTAGAGTGTGTTGTTGGGATTAAAGGGACAGTTCTACGTTGGTTTAAATCAGATCTGTCTGATAGATTCCAGGTTGTTCATGTTCATGAGGTTTCTTCAGTACAGACGAGGGTCTGCTATGGTGTCCCACAGGGTTCAGTTCTAGGGCCAATCTTGTTCAGTTTATACATGCAGTCCTTAGGAAGTTTTATCCAGAACTACGGCATTAATGTTCATTGTTATGCTGATGATACGCAGCTGTATCTGTCTATGAAGATGAAACAGAACCATTAGACAAACTTCAGATGTGTCTTAAGGACATCAAGGACTGGATGTCCACTAATGTTTTGCTCCTAAATTCTGATAAAACAGAGGTTGTTGTTCGTGGTCCCAAACACCTCAGGAAGGGATTAGATGGTCTTGCGATGGCCTCCAGTAAAACCGTGAGAAACCTTGGCGTTATATTCGATCAGGATTTGTCATTTAAACAGCAGATTAATCAGGTTTGTAAAACTGCGTTTTTCCACCTCCGTAATATCACACAGATCAGGAGCATCCTCTCCCAGAGTGATGCTGGAAAACTAATTCATGCGTTCGTATCTTCTAGACTAGATTACTGTAACGTGTTTTTGGCTGGATGTCCAAGTAATTCTCTGAAGATCCTCCAGATGATCCAAAATGCAGCAGCGCGAGTGCTGACAGGAATCATCAAGAGAGACCACTCACTTACTCTCTTTTCTTCATTCTCTCTTTCATATCTCCCTTTTCCTGTTCTACCCGGCTGGTCTTCGGCAGGAGGGTCCCCCCTTATGATCCGGGTCCTGGTGCAGGTTTCTTCCCTCTTAAAGGGGAGTTTTTACTTGCCGTTGTTTATGTAATAACTGATTGGGGGTCATGTTCTGGTCTCTGGAATGTTGTTAGAGACAACTTGTGTTGTAATGCAGACGGTATAAATAAAACTGTCGATCTTCCCAAGAGCTTCACAAACTGTGTCTGAGCAAAGACCAAGGAAGAGATGTTTGATCTTAATGTACTTTACATCACATTTATCAGATGTTTTTATCTAAAGCGACTTACAACAGAGGAAAACAATTGAACCACAGTCACATAGTGAATCACAAAGTAGGTGCAGATAAAACTGTTTAAATAAGTGCAGCGAAGATCACATTCAAGTCTTCCTTGAACGTGTGTGTGTGTGTGTCTGTATCCAGAACTGCAGTGACGATGGGAAGGTCCAACTATGAAATGCACCCTCTCAAGGAGCAGAGACAACAGTGGCCTGTGGACGGCATGTAGATGTCCACTGTTCACATTCGTCCTGGTGGCCAAAACAAAGGTCTTTGTTGTGTAACGAGCTTTAAGACCTCAACAGCAATGCCAACAGCATGTTCATCCAAATAGTAATTTTTACAGGCTGCTGTTAGGGTTGGGGGGTGTTACGATTTTGTGCGTATGCGTTAAAAATTCCTTCAACATTTGCTCAACAGGGCATCGCAATTGTAGAACTCGATGACTATGTCAAAATTATACATTCTGCTGTTATGAACACTGCAAACACCCTTTTACATACTTCAGTGATTTATTTGACACAGTTCAGGCAGATCCTCTGCATCTCTGCAGTTTCAGTCAAACTTATTTAACAATGTCACACTTCACTGTTTAAAGAATTGCATAGACAGACAGACACTGGTTTTTTTTGGGAACCTAACTGTGCTGCAATGGACCCTGTTCTTGACCAGACTATTCTGGACTACAAAGCCAAAAAAAAAAGTATGGCAGAGGTGTCTGCTGCTGGAAGACCTTATGTGGTACTGGCATGGAGACACTTATCCCTGTCTTCCTCTGTAACTGGGACCAGTTCAGATCCAGAAGGATCCTCTTGGTAACCTAAATTTGCTGATGATCCAGTCGTCATCCAGGACCAGCAGATGAATGACAGAGACCTGATGAAGGACAGACGTGTCATGGAGGACAGAAACACAATAGCAAGTTATGTGATTGAGGGAGACGCGATGGACAAGCACCAATGAAGGACAGAGACATGAAGAAAAGAGAATGGTGAAGACAGACGTAACGAAGCATAGCGACACGATGGATGCAGACATGATAAAGGAAAGTCTCTCCAGTGTTCACCTCCCTCCATTGGCTCCCCGGAATCCTATTCAACATTTTAATACTTGTTATAAAGTCCTAAACATAATACTGATGGATCTGGTCTTTGGTACCTTTCATGGTGTGTTTGTGTCTCTTCTCTCTACTTCCTGTTCTACCTGCTGGTCTTCAGCAGGAGGGTCCCCCCTTATGATTCAGGTCCTGGTCCAGGTTTCTTCCCCCTTATGATCCAGGTCCTGGTCCAGGTTTCTTCCCTCTTAAAGGGGAGTTTTTACCTGCCGTTGTTTATGTAATAAATGATCGGGTCATGTTCTGGTCTCTGGAAAGATCCTGGAGACAGCATGAACTGTAAAAGATGCTATGTGAATAAAATTGAATTGAATATGAACTGATAATGATTAGTTTGTTTGGGCAAGTCGTGTCCTCGGAGGGACAGTTGTGTGCGTTGAGCTCGTGAACAATGAGCCATCTGTCGTTTCCGGGACAGTTATGACCGCGAGCCCAATTCCCTCCCCCCCAGAGAGTAATTGGAGCCTCTGTTGCCATGGTGACGCTGGGCCGTCTAATCCGCTCTAGCTGTGGTTCCGCCGACCTCCTCCACGGGTGGAGGTGGCCCCCGTCGCTCCGGTTCTCCTCAGCATGCCGAACCGACAGAAGCAGCTGCTCCTCTCCGCCTGCGGCGTCCTCGGCCTCTGCTGCGCCCTGACGGCTTCCGTGGGCGCCGGACTGCCGCTCTGGCTCCGTGGACAGGTGCTCTGCCGCACTGGGGCCGAGCTAGTAAACGCCACCGGACCAGAACTAGACCAATTCCTGGGGGAGCTCAGCTATGGCCTCTTCCACGGCCACAGAGTGAAGCAGTGCGGCCTCGGCGGGCGTCCGTCCCGGTTCTCATGTAAGTGTGACGTCAGAGCCAGTGATCAACAGCTGAGGAGCAGACAGCTCACAGCATGTGTTCTGAAGGTCTGATTCTGATCCAGAACAATTAAACCAGTAAAGGTCCAGCACTCGTGGTCCACTGGTGAGAACAGACAGTTTTTGGGGGTCCTGGGCCAGATTCTGATTCTTTAAGAGGATCCATTATTCTGATTGGATGATAGTTTTTAATCTTTTACTCCTTACCGGAGAGTCGTTGACATGGCTGTTTTAAAATGAGATTATCTCAACATCTACAGTCTGAATGATTCATGGAGGGATGTAAGCAGTTATCGTGGTCTAAATACACTAGAACGTCTCAATATCGCATGGACCAAGACAGATGTTCCTGTTGTGGAACAGATGTGAGGTCTGTTTAGACAGACTTTTACTACGTTTAGTCACACCTGTGTAACTGAGGCTTTTCAGGATCTAAACTCAAAAACGGATTTTATTTGAAATGTCACCAAATGCATTCATTCCTTTTAAACCAGGACCGTTTTGAGTTTGTTTGCATCAGTGACGTCTGCATGTGGAGCAGCGCCTGAGCTGAGGACGCATCTCAGGATCGATGATGGATCAACAAATCCACAACAAGTCCACAAATCTTATTTCAGAAATGATCCAGTTAGAATGAAGAAAAGATTAGAATGCTCCCAAAGATTGCCTCTCCTCCTTCTTATGTAAGGTTCTCCCAGAAAAGAGTCTGAGAGGTCAGTAATGATCCTGGAATGTCTGAGTCTCACCATTCCATTAATGTAGTGGAGTTTTTCACAGTAATCCGATTTCTGATAGTGAAACACCAAAGATGAGACTGAAACCAGAGTTGGACTGTAGAAAGTGAAGTTCTTTACTAGTGCAGGTTCTCAGTGGTAACCTTTTATTATTTTTTCTTTCTTTCATCCTTGAAGATGTTTCACTTCCTTCTGGAGCTTTCAAGATGTAAAATTTATCTCGATCTAAAAAAATCTGGCTCAATACTGATTTCAATTCTGGGTTTGAATGAGTAACTGGATCATGATCAGACTCTGCACTCAGATCTGGATTTGGACTCGTATTAAAATCACGATGACACGTGGAGCAGTTTCTGAATAACATCTGGCTCCTCTGCACTGCTGTGACCTTCTCAGAACCAGATCCTGACATGGGCTTTAGTCTCAAACTTTCCTGTCCTCCTTCAGTCTTCCCAGACCTCCTGAACACGATTCCCGCTGGCCTCCATGTTTCCATCGTCTTCTTCTGTGCCATTGTGGTAGTCTTCTCCTCCGTGGCCACCATCTTCTTCTTCTTTAATGCCTTTGGAAAACCCTACGAGACGCTGCAAGGCCCCATGGGACTGTACCTGTGGACCATCATCTGTTGTGAGCAACACACCTGCTTCTGTTTCATCACATACAATACTACAGAAGAAGATGCTGCATTTGAGTGAGTGGGATGTTGAGAAGCTAAAAGAATTTCAAATTATTGGTCGTCCGTCTGTGTCATCGGTAGTTTGCTGGGCGTCGTCCGCCTGTGACATCGGTAGTTTGCCGGGCGTTGTCCGTCTGTGTCATCGGTAGTTTGCCGGGCGTTGTCTGTCTGTGTCATCGGTAGTTTGCCTGGGCGTCGTCCGTCTGTGACATCGGTAGTTTGCCGGGCGTTGTCCGTCTGTGTCATCGGTAGTTTGCCAGGCGTTGTCCGTCTGTGACATCGGTAGTTTGCCGGGCGTTGTCCGTCTGTGTCATCGGTAGTTTGCCGGGCGTCGTCCGTCTGTGTCATCGGTAGTTTGCCGGGCGTCGTCCGCCTGTGACATCGGTAGTTTGCCGGGGGTCGTCCAACTGTGACATCGGTAGTTTGCCGGGCGTCGTCCGTCTGTGTCATTGGTAGTTTGCCGGGCGTTGTCCGTCTGTGACATCGGTAGTTTGCCGGGCGTTGTCCGTCTGTGTCATCGGTAGTTTGCCGGGCGTCGTCCGTCTGTGTCATCGGTAGTTTGCCGGGCGTCGTCCAACTGTGACATCGGTAGTTTTCCGGGGGTTGTCCGTCCTTGTAAGACAAAGATGAGAAAAAAGAGCCAGAAGCATCGGTCGTAGTGTTCAGTGTATGTCTGAAAGACGAAATTCTCCTAGTTGAAGTTTGCGATGCGCTCTGACGCCTGTGACATCGGTAGTTTGCCGGGCGTCGTCCGTCTGTGACATCTGAAGTTTGCCAGGCGTCATCCGTCTGTGACATCGGTAGTTTTCCGGGCGTCGTCCGTCTGTGACATCGGTAGTTTGCCCGGGCGTCGTCCGTCTGTGACATCAGTAGTTTGCCCGGGCGTCTTCCGTCTGTGTCATCGGTACTTTGCCGGGGGTCGTCCGTATGTGTCATCTGTAGTTTTCCGGGCGTCGTCCGTCTGTGACATCGGTAGTTTGCCGGGGTTCGTCGGTCTGTGACATCTGAAGTTTGCCAGGCGTCATCCGTCTGTGACATCGGTAGTTTTCCGGGCGTCGTCCGTCTGTGACATCGGTAGTTTGCCGGGCGTTGTCCGTCTGTGACATCAGTAGTTTGCCCGGGCGTCTTCCGTCTGTGTCATCGGTACTTTGCCGGGGGTCGTCCGTATGTGTCATCTGTAGTTTTCCGGGCGTCGTCCGTCTGTGACATCGGTAGGTTGCCAGGGGTCGTCCGTCTGTGACATCGGTAGGTTGCCGGGGGTCGCCGTCTGTGACATCGGTAGGTTGCCGGGGGTCGCCGTCTGTGACATCGGTAGTTTGCCCGGGCGTCTTCCGTCTGTCATCGGTACTTTGCCGGGGGTCGTCCGTCTGTGACATCGGTAGGTTGCCGGGGGTCGTCCGTCTGTGACATCGGTAGTTTGCCGGGCGTCGTCCAACTGTGACATCGGTAGTTTTCCGGGGGTTGTCCATCCTTGTAAGACAAAGATGAGAAAAAAGAGCCAGAAGCATCGGTCGTAGTGTTCAGTGTATGTCTGAAAGACGAAATTCTCCTCGTTGAAGTTTGCGATGCGCTCTGATGCCTGTGACATCGGTAGTTTGCCGGGCGTCGTCCGTCTGTGACATCTGAAGTTTGCCGGGCGTCATCCGTCTGTGACATCGGTAGTTTTCCGGGCGTCGTCCGTCTGTGACATCGGTAGTTTGCCCGGGCGTCGTCCGTCTGTGACATCGGTAGTTTTCCGGGCGTCGTCCGTCTGTGACATCGGTAGTTTGCCCGGGCGTCTTCCGTCTGTGTCATCGGTACTTTGCCGGGGGTCGTCCGTATGTGTCATCTGTAGTTTTCCGGGCGTCGTCCGTCTGTGACATCGGTAGGTTGCCGGGGGTCGCCGTCTGTGACATCGGTAGTTTGCCCGGGCGTCTTCCGTCTGTGTCATCAGTACTTTGCCGGGGGTCGTCCGTCTGTGACATCGGTAGGTTGCCGGGGGTCGTCCGCCTGTGACATCGGTAGTTTGCCGGGCGTCGTCCAACTGTGACATCGGTAGTTTTCCGGGGGTTGTCCGTCCTTGTAAGACAAAGATGAGAAAAAAGAGCCAGAAGCATCGGTCGTAGTGTTCAGTGTATGTCTGAAAGACGAAATTCTCCTCGTTGAAGTTTGCGATGCGCTCTGACGCCTGTGACATCGGTAGTTTGCCGGGCGTCGTCCGTCTGTGACATCTGAAGTTTGCCGGGCGTCATCCGTCTGTGACATCGGTAGTTTTCCGGGCGTCGTCCGTCTGTGACATCAGTAGTTTGCCCGGGCGTCTTCCGTCTGTGTCATCGGTACTTTGCCGGGGGTCGTCCGTATGTGTCATCTGTAGTTTTCCGGGCGTCGTCCGTCTGTGACATCGGTAGTTTGCCGGGGTTCGTCGGTCTGTGACATCTGAAGTTTGCCGGGCGTCTTCCGTCTGTGTCATCGGTACTTTGCCGGGGGTCGTCCGTATGTGTCATCTGTAGTTTTCCGGGCGTCGTCCGTCTGTGACATCGGTAGGTTGCCGGGGGTCGCCGTCTGTGACATCGGTATGTTGCCGGGGGTCGTCCGTCTGTGACATCGGTAGGTTGCCGGGGGTCGCCGTCTGTGACATCGGTATGTTGCCGGGGGTCGTCCGTCTGTGACATCGGTATGTTGCCGGGGGTCGTCCGTCTGTGACATCGGTAGGTTGCCGGGGGTCGCCGTCTGTGACATCGGTATGTTGCCGGGGGTCGTCCGTCTGTGACATCGGTATGTTGCCGGGGGTCGCCGTCTGTGACATCGGTAGTTTGCCCGGGCGTCTTCCGTCTGTGTCATCGGTACTTTGCCGGGGGTCGTCCGTCTGTGACATCGGTAGTTTGCCGGGGGTCGTCCGTCTGTGACATCGGTAGTTTGCCGGGGGTGTCTGGATTAAGCATCAGTTTGCCGCAGGATTCAGTGTGTTTACCATATATTAGCTGATTGACAGGTCTGTGTAGGTTATGATCTCTGTCATGTTCTCTGCTGGACCACCATATTTGTTCTTTTGGTTGTTCCCTGACCACATGACTACAGATGTGGGTGTGGCTGAAGCCAACACATTACAGTCTATGACGCATCACTGATTTTACTGTTATGAGTGAAAAAGAGTGAGGTTACAAGGTACGTGAGAATGTGGACTTTTTAATTGTGGACTTCTGTTTGTCTGCAGGTCTGAGCAGCTGCCTGGTTCTGGTTCTGTTTGCTTGTGAGGTGAAGATCCATCATCTGTCAGAGCGCATCGCAAACTTCAACGAGGATAATTTCGTCTTTCAGACATACACTGAACACTACGACCGATGCTTCTGGCTCTTTTTTCTCATCTTTGTCTTACAAGGACTCAACGCAGTACTGATCCACCTGGCAGGAGTCCAGTTCCCCTTCCAGCAGAACAAAAAGGCAGAGCTGAGTGGCGGGGCGGCAGACCTCATGTACTGAGGAGCCAGCAGGTCCACCGGAGATGTGGGCCTGGACTGGTCAAAACTGTTTCAGCTGACGGAACTAGTCCAGTTGCTGCTGCATTTTTGTGAACTGGTCAGGCTCCCCGTGTTGGTGTAGTCAACCAGAGTCACTACCAACTGTTGTCCTGGTTCGGTTCTGACCCACTTTGACCAGTCTGTCACAACTACAAGCTGACACCGGCTCAAAGCTCTGCCATTGATGTCCCTGATCCAAATATCCAGAGAAGGTTGAAGGAGAACATGAACGTCTGGTGGATGGAGTCTGTTACCGTCCAGCCAACTGCATGCAAGTTAAACCTTAGTTCAAGTTAACCAGCTCTGGTTAACTCATTAAATTGATCTAATTAAAGTCAACAAATTCTGTTAGAATGATAGAACAGCTTAAAATTAGTTAAAATTAACTAGCTCTAGTAAGTCTGTGATATTAACCTCTTTTGAATTTACTATTTTTAATTCTACTCAAAAACACATGGTCACATGACTGAGATAAACTATTGCCTTAGGTTTTTGAGTAGCAGTAAATGTCAGAAGTCAAAAGTTCTTCTAAATGACGTCATATAAAGGCAAAACTAAAATATAATGATTTGTTTATTGGTGAAAATTAAAATGACAATGCAGCCTATCAGACTTTTTTTGTGTTAAATGTTCAGGTTTGTGGGAATGAGGTCTGTAAAGATGAGAAACAGAAGAACCGCTGCCGTCTTTACTCTGTTTGGCCTCTGGAGGGCAGCAGCGCTTTGAGTTGCAGCAACATCTGTGCAGGTGTTTTGTCCCAGCTAAGCGCCAGCCAGACAGATAGTCTTAAAGGACATCGATGACAGAACCAACAGAAGGTCTCAACATTGCCGTTTTTATTCTTCTGACACTGAGAAAATGAATTAATCTCAGTCAATAAAGGTTCTTTCCTGTTTATGAAGGCAATCGTGTGTTTTTGGTGTCATTGTTCCTGGATTCAGGAGTGTTCACACTTTTATGTACAATAGTATTAAACAAAAACAACCTCAGATGAACAACAACAGAATTTTTTAACAGACCCGATCTATTTTTTTATTTACTTACTTACTTACTTACTTACTTACTTACTTACTTACTTACTTACTTACTTACTTACTTACTTACTTACTTACTTACTTACTTACTTACTTACTTACTTACTTACTTACTTACTTACTTACTTACTTACTTACTTACTTACTTACTTACTTACTTACTTACTTACTTACTTAAAACAAACACTTGTGAGCAATCCTAAGCAATCCCCAGCTTGTAGATCCACTTTTAGCAGCAGTTTTCATTGAGGTTCATGGACATTGACTTCTTCACAGTTCTCTCAAGGTCCCACAACAGCATCTGAACCAGGTTCCGGTCTGGACTTTGGCCAGGTCTATCCAGAACCTTAGTTCTGGATGGCTCCGGTGGCCTTTTATTTGGAAAGTTGCTCATCAGGAAACGTGGGTAGAGAGAGTGGAGAGGACATGTTAAAGGTACCACTTCTACAACGGTAGAAGTGGTACGGGCCAGTAGAGAGTGACGGGCCAGGGTTCTAACCTGCACCGCCTGCAGGACTTTGAAAGCCCCTGCATGTGGTGTGCCTGCTCAACCACCTGAGCTAGCCCTGGCCCCAGAACATTGTTTTTTTGGGTTTTTTTTCCATCATTGTGATGTAGAAATTATGTGTTTGAGTTTCATTTCCTGTCACGTGACCCAATTTCAGATGAATGTCCTCAGATTTGTCTCTAGATGTCTACAGAGGAGATCATGGTCCACTAAGTGAATGACAACTGTCCAGGTCCAGACCATCGTCCCTCCAGCGCCGTGTTTGACAGTGGCTCTGAGGTGTTTCTGCTGGTTTTCTCCAATCATGGTTCTGGACATTAAGACCAAGTGACTCCATTTTGGTCTCATCTGTCCAGAGGACTTTGTTCCAGAAGTCTGCTGGTTTGTAAACATCAGTCTTGTTTCCATGTTCTTCTTAGACAGTAGAGGTTTTTCTCCTGAAAACCATCCATCTATCTTCCAACATGCTTTACCCAGTTCAGGGTCCAAGGGGTCTGCTGGAGTCTATCACAGCTCTCTGGGTGAAAGGCAGGTGTGCCTGGACAGATGACCAGTCCATCACAGGTCCACATGTAGCGAGAACTACACACACTCACTCCCCCAGACAATTTGTACTCACCAGCTGACCACACTTTATGTTATTGGACTGTGGAAGGAAGCTGGGGTACCTGGACGAAACCCTCACAAGCATAAGGAGAACACGGGAACTCCACACAGGAAGACTGCTGCTGGGAACTGAACCAGGAATATTCTGTCTCAGACCTTCATAATGTCTCCAAATAGTTTGAAATGGTTCTCAACCCTTTCCAAACTGATGTTAAGCAACAACTGAAGACCATTAACATCAGTGCTGATGTTGTTCCATCTTGGCATTGTGTTAACACACATCTGAATGCTCTGAACCACAAATCCTCTGCTTCTCAAGAAGTCTGGACACCTGCTAATGATCACCAGTACCTGCCTGTCAATCTTAAATGCTCTGAAAACAGGAGGAGGGTTCTCCAAACATGTTCCCTTTTATTTTTGTTTAAAAAAAACAACAAAATATTGATGAAAACGTTGTCATGGTTTAACTAGTTTTACAAAGTTCTGCAGCAGAACAGCAGAACTGAAGGACAGTCAGAGTGGCCGCGGCCTTACCCGCATTCCTGTAACGATTTCCTGTAATCAGGTGAGTGAGAGGAAAACTGCAGGAGACTGGCAGCAGCTCAGCGGACTGACAGATCGGGTCAGAACCGCAGTCTGGAGGAGGTGGATCCAGCTTGTTTTCTGAAGAGGCTTTCTTTGTCCGGTCCCCCACGGTGACACTGACCCTGACGTGTTGACGGGCTATAGAGAGCAGAACAATCGGGTCTGAGTGGACCCGGATCCACCTCCTGGTCCTGGGGGGTCTGTGTATCATTTCCTCCCAACTTTAATGGTTATGTTTCATTCAAAAGAACCACTGATTACGGGCCACTGTCTAGAACCTGATCCTGCTGCCAGAAACTGAGTATCAACTGACCTCCTTCACCTGGAGACACTTTACTAGACTCAAGAGGTCTGCACCGGTCCACAGGAACCTGGGCTCTGTCAGAATCGGGTGAAAGTTAAAGGTAGAAGTTGGTTTGGGAGCTCACGTTGGTCAGTTCAGAAAAAGATTTTCATCTTTGAGGTTTAAACAAAGACAGCGAGACGTGCTAGAAATCGCAAGCTACCATTGGCTGGGATTACTTCCCCCCCAGCCAGGCCCCGCCCACCAGAATGGTTTACTAGTTTACCCGACCTGTCTGAACTCCTATAGGGGAAGTTAAAATGAGGGAAAATCAGGTTCAAATAAAACCAAATTCAGGTAAAGTTAATAAAACAAATCTGAATTAAGGTTTAAATCAGTTTAAACTCAGTTCAAAACAAAGTTTCAACCAGTC
This sequence comes from Xenentodon cancila, assembly GCA_014839995.1. NCBI lineage: Eukaryota > Metazoa > Chordata > Actinopteri > Beloniformes > Belonidae > Xenentodon > Xenentodon cancila. The sequence goes on from CM026201.1 coordinate 32,792,574, forward strand.
TGAAGTCAGATTAAAAAAGAAATCTGAAATTATAAAACTTCAGTTTTAAATCAGCTGATGACCCCAAGCTCTGGTTCTGGTTCAGGTTCTGGCTTTGTTCAGAGACGTTGTTCACGTAGAAACGTGAATGTGTCCTGTGTTCACCTGTTGATTGACAGAGAGATAAAAGCCCAGATCAGCCCACTGCTGGTTGCCATGGTGACAATGGAAGCAGGACCAAGTGTCCTGGAAGACAAAGGCAGGATGACAAAGGAGCTCAGAGTCTTCAGATGCACACTCTGGTTCAGGCGTGTTTGAAGAAAACCCTCTCGTCCATCTTGATTGACTGCAGGTAAGACTCGGTTATCTCAAATCTTCCAGCTCAACATTTTATGTACATTCAGTCCAATTTTATTTATTTAGCGTCTATTACAAGTTGGTGGAGTTGTCTCCAGGATCTTTCCAGAGACCAGAACATGAACCCCGATCAGTTATTACATAAACAACAGCAGGTAAAAACTCCCGTTTAAGAGGAAAGAAACCTGGACCAGGACCTGGATCATAAGGGGAAAGAAACCTGGACCAGGACCTGGATCATAAGGGGGAAGAAACCTGGAGCAGGACCTGGATCATAAAGGGGACCCTCCTGCTGAAGACCAGCTGGTAGAACAGGAAGTAAAGGGAGAGGATGAAGAACAGAGAGGAGAGACACATCTAGCTGGGAGAACCTTGGACTTGTTTTTGTCCTTGAAATCATTTATAGAACGAGTTTCTAGAAGTGTCTTCTTCCACCTTCTTAATATTGTAAAAACCTGGAAAGTTCCCTTCTCAGAGTGAAAAACTATTCCATCTGTTACTCCAGGTCAGATTACTGAAGTTAGTAGGACTCCCTAAAAACCCCGAAGATCCACTAGCTGACCCAGAATCCTGCAGCCAGAGTTCTGTAAAGGACCAGCAGCCGTTCTCCAGCCCTGGTTTACCTCCAGTGCTTCCCGTCAAACCCCAGATTGAAGACTCCTCACTAATGAAAGCGTGAAGCTGGTTTATTGAGAAAATCTAGATTAGCTGCATTAGTGTGAAGTATGAAATGCAGAGCCTTCAGTTATCAGGCTCCTGGTTCTGGTTCTGGTGGAACAATCTCCTGAAGCAGGAACCATTAGATTCCTGGTTCTTCTTGTCACCAAGATGCTTTAGACTAATTTTGGACACAAAAGGACCACTTGTCATCGAGGAACTTTCAACAGCCCTAAATACATCCTGGAAGGAAATGCAGAAGACCTAAAAACAGATCTGGTTGGGTTAAACTGGAGGTGAGGGTTTTCAGAAGCTTCATCTTACTGTCGTGGTTACAGATCATCCAGGAGAAACAGAAGATTGTTTACTTTTAACTAGTTTCATTAGGAAATGCAGATCTACTATTAGTTACCCAACACTAGATTTAAAGGTGGAACATCACTGAATTACTGAGATGTTGAAATGATCTCATGACCTCAGTGTTTGCTCAAACATTTTCATTTAAGGTGGAATTTTATCCTTTACAAATCACAGACATGGATCTGTGGGTCAGGGATCAGATCCTGGCCCAAGTGGAGGAGTTCAAGTGTCCATGGGTCTTGATTACTATTGAGGGATGGATAGAGAAAGAGATTGACAGGCGGGTCAGCATCAGCAGTGATGCAGTCGCTGCATCGGTTCGTTGTGGTGAAGAAGAGCGAAGAGCTCTCCATTAACCATTCAGTCTGCGTTCCGACTCTCACCCATGACCAGGAGCCAGATGGAGGATACAAGCGTGAGGTTTTCCAGGTACGTCCCACTGGGAGGAGACCCCAGGCTATATGTCTCAGCTGGCCTGGGAAAAATATCCTGCATAATTATTATAAATTACAGCCGAAGCCCAAATAATTTGAATCCAGTGTGAACGAGGCACTGGTCTGAAAGGAGGAGCCAGCTGTTCCAGCTGCTGACAGGACAAATGATCCGTTAGGCCTGGCTAACTTCCAGACCAGCCCAGAATCGGCCCTTAGGTCTGGTAGTACAGTTGACAGCTCAAGACCAATAATTTTTAAAATATAAAATGGTTATGTGCTGTTAGGTCCCTTTTCACACCTCAGAAGTCAGTTCAGAGCTAAGTGATGACATCTGGATACTAGTTACTGCCAGCTGCCAATCAAAACTCCATCAAAAGACCCCGGTGGTCAGTGGAGGAACCGCCAGTCTGGATCTGGACCCTAGTGGTCAGTGGAGGAACCGCCGGTCTGGATGCGAACCCTGGTGGTCAGTGGAGGTACTGTAGAACTACTACAGAGTACTTTGGTTCTCTCTTGTTCTTATGTCGTTGGTGAGTTTGGGATGTTTAATGGGTTTCTAGTAACGGATTTTCTGAAATCTGGTTTACCAACGCAGAGTTCACCTTTCTACTTTAATACAGGTTCACTAGTTTACTTGTGAACCTGTTAAGTGATGTTCTTGTTCAGAGGCTCACTGCTTTACTGGTTCACTGTTTATCAACAGGAAGTTGGTTTGTTCCTCTGATCAGACACTGATGGATCTGAAGAAGGACCAGGACCCGGACCAGGACCCAGATCAGGACCCGGACCAGGACCCGGACCCGGGCCAGGACCGGGACCGGGACCAGGACCAGGAGGAGACCCCTCCAGCTTGCAGAACCCTCCCACAGTTCTACTGCATTCCCCAGAGACTGGTCGTGTCCCCCAGCCTGGGAGGAACCCCCATCACCCCCCAGATGACTGAGGTACATGAGATCAATCAGAGGATGCTTAAGCTGGTCATGTGAGCTGAAAGCTTCATGCTTCATGGGGCTGAGGGGTTTGAAGATGGGAGCAGCTGATGTCGTAGTGGCTGTTGAGGGTGATTCTCTCTGATTCGGGTTCCTCTTTAGAACCTCCGGAGGATCCTGTTTGGACGAGCGTTCTATGTCTTCAACTATGAGTGGAGGAAGTCCTCATTCCGGTTCCGAGAGCCCAACTCGGAGTTCTCGTACGCTTTAGAGGCAGATGAGGTGAGAAAAACCAAAACAAACCTTACAAGTTTGGCAGCTAACGTTTCATTTCTGACGCCAGTTATGTGTGAATGATTGACCATCTGAGACGCAGAGAGACGCACAGCTGTGAACCACAGCGGCGGTGAACTCATCACAGACGTGTCATCATGCTCGTTCTTCATAGTTTCCGTCTTCTGGACGTTCCTTAGGATGTTAACGCAGGTTAAAAGGTCGCTGCGTGTTTATGGTACACCTGCTGGTCGACATCTGTGGGAGGGGGCGTGTCCTAGCAGGCAAGGACTAACAAGGCAGTACTACCGTTGGTAATTACCTGAAACCTCAAGTTTCTCTAGGTCAGGTCAGAACGGAACCAGGACGCTGATTTTCGAACCCCACATCGTGTCTTTGACAGCGTCACAGCCATCATCAGACTCCTGCTACTCTCACCTGTTCAGGTGCTTGTTTCAGGGCGGGGCTCGAGCCATCCAGATGGGTATCCAGGCACGCATCATCAGACAGCTGCTGTTAAGTCGACAAGATGGCTCAGAGAGGTGGTCGCTGCACAGGTGAGGACAGGTGTGATGACGTCGTCCCGTTGAATGGCTGATGTCACATGATGACGTAACTCTGCCTTCTGTGCTGCCACCGCTACATCTTAGACTGTAGAAGATGCTGCTATGTACCTTATGCTCATTTTAATCTTTTAAACTGGAATTTTATCTTAGTTTGCTTTGCTTACCCCTGTTTGTTTTTGTTTATTTTTATGTTTCTTTCAGTCAGATGGAGGCGGGTCAGCAGGACCAGGAGGTGGTTCTGGCAGCTGCCCTGTCTGAGACCCTCTGGCTGGCTGGGCAGGAAGTCAGTGCAACTGTTTCCTTGGTAACGGAGGAGTACTGCATCACACCTCACCTGGACTACAAACTGGATAACTTTACAGAGAAGGTATAGTCCAGTCCTTCCTCTCACCCAGTCCTCCACAGAACCTCCAGTCTCCCAGTCCCCTATTGTGGTGAATAAAGCTAGGGTGAGTGTAGCTAAAAAACTGACTTCTGTTTATTATTATTGTTTTATTTACTGAGAAGAATCATCTAGAAAGGCACTCCTAGTTTTTATCCGATCTTGGAGCCTCTTTTAAACGTTTGTTTGAATTAAATCTTTTTTTTGTGTTCTGGATCACATCCTTTGTCTTTTGTCACATCAGTACACGACATAACCTGTCCGAGGTGTTCGTACTGTGGGATCGGCGCGACTCTTCCTTGGATCGTTGCTTTTGAAACACTGGTTCAGCAATCATTGGTGGTGGTTGTACGTTGCTCAAGAGTTACATCCAAATATTCTATTCCTGAGTTAAGACTATGAAAGTGATGCTTCATTGCAGGGCCAGAATGCGGTGACGTCACAGTTAAATTTCTGAGCTTATATGGACGCTAGTTTCTGAACCAGGGAACTTCATGAATGAAAGTTAGGCTCACGTCATCACACATCCCTTCCCTGAGCAGAAAATGAACAACCTATCATACGTGAATCCAGTATGAAACCAAAATGACAACCAGAAAAATCAAACCATGAAGGAAACTGTGTGAAACAAGATCTTTATATATGTTCTGTCTGTCTTCAGTTGCAGCTGTTCACCTTCAAAAGAAAAGAAGACGTCATGAAGTTCATTCTCGATCACATCCAGAGTGTAAGTGAATCCTGAAAGTCACAGTCAAAGTCAACAGTCAGAACCGTTAGTCTGGATCCGGGCCCTAGTGGCCAGCGGGGGAACCCCCAGTCTGGATCCGGGCCCTAGTGGGCGGTGGAGGAACTTCCAGTCTGGACCTGGGCTCTAGTGGGCGGTGGGGGAACTTCCAGTCTGGATCCGGGCTCTAGTGGGCGGTGGGGGAACTTCCAGTCTGGATCCGGGCCCTAGTGGGCGGTGGGGGAACCCCCAGTCTGGATCTGGGCTCTAGTGGGCAGTGGGGGAACTTCCAGTCTGGATCCGAGCCCTAGTGGGCAGTGGGGGAACTTCCAGTCTGGATCTGGGCCCTAGTGGGCGGTGGAGGAACCCCCAGTCTGGATCCGGGCTCTAGTGGGCAGTGGGGGAACTTCCAGTCTGGATCTGGGCCCTAGTGGGCGGTGGGGGAACCCCCAGTCTGGATCTGGGCTCTAGTGGGCAGTGGGGGAACTTCCAGTCTGGATCCGGGCCCTAGTGGGCAGTGGGGGAACTTCCAGTCTGGATCTGGGCCCTAGTGGGCGGTGGAGGAACCCCCAGTCTGGATCCGGGCTCTAGTGGGCGGTGGGGGAACCCCCAGTCTGGATCCGGGCTCTAGTGGGCAGTGGGGGAACTTCCAGTCTGGATCCGGGCTCTAGTGGGCGGTGGGGGAACTTCCAGTCTGGATCCGGGCCCTAGTGGGCGGTGGGGGAACTTCCAGTCTGGATCTGGGCTCTAGTGGGCAGTGGGGGAACTTCCAGTCTGGATCCGGGCTCTAGTGGGCGGTAGGGGAACTTCCAGTCTGGATCCGGGCTCTAGTGGGCGGTAGGGGAACTTCCAGTCTGGATCCGGGCCCTAGTGGGCGGTGGGGGAACCCCCAGTCTGGATCTGGGCCCTAGTGGGCGGTGGGGGAACCCCCAGTCTGGATCTGGGCCCTAGTGGGCGGTGGGGGAACCCCCAGTCTGGATCTGGGCCCTAGTGGGCGGTGGTTTGGTTGAGACTAGTGAGCCGGATTTAGCTCCTCAGTTGAATGCCGATTATTTCGATGAGTTCTTCTCATCCAGACGCTTCCAGGTCACAGAAAATGAAATAAAACTGAAATGGTTTTTTAAGTTGATCCTACATCGTCTGTGTTTGTAGTTTAAGGAGGAGCGGGGTCATGGCATCATCCTGTTCCTCTACAGCCTCATCTTCTCCAGGACCATCGACAGGTAACCAACTCCATTCTCGTGAAGCACTGATGATTAGCATGAATAATAAACACGGAGCTTCTTTCTTCCAGGATCCGGGAGGACCTGGACTCCTCCACTGCTCACCTGCTGCACTTCAGCATGGGAAATTGCATATGTCAACAGGTGAGACTCTCACCTGTCTCTGGATGTGTTATTGGTGATCCTGAGCCGGTCTGGAACACGTGGACACCTGTTACCAGATGGGTGAGGTTTCATCCCTGAATCAGCAGCACAGATCTAAACAGATGATGTTTCCTGAGGGTTGTACAGATGGTTCTCCTGTCCAGACTCACGTCTCGACTCTTCTGAACTCTCTGGAGATTCTGGATTCTTGCTTAAGTTCTGGTCACTCCTGCAGTTCTTCTGGTGGCTCTCAAACCTTCTCTAGAGAATCTGTCGATGAGCAGACGTTAGAAGTTGTGTGGAAACCTGCACCAGTTTGACAAGTCAACTTTGCATCGGGGAAAAAAAAGAAAAGGACTGGGCAAATCAGGTGGTCTTTAGTGAGTATGAAACCAGCCCTGGTGGTGGTTTAGTCCACTACACTCCACTGACGTCATTTTGTAGTCAATTATTATTTTCTCAGTATATCCCACAATGCACCATGAAACGTCGTGAGCAACCCATGGTCACTGGTCAAGAGTCTGGACCATCATGCATTGCACTCAACAGAAGGATCTGAAGGACCTCCTGCAGCGGTCTGTGTTGTGAAGAGGATGTTCAGGGTTGTCTATGAAGTGTCCTCCTTCCTGGTCGGGTCGGTCTGGTCCTTCTGCCCAACCAAGCAACGGGATTTTATTTAAACCTCAGCTCTGCAGTCATCGAGTGCAGCTGCTCACTTGACAGCTCGTCACTTGTTGCACTCATGACTGTTTGTCGTGCTCTGTTAGCAGATACTTGTTGGTTATACTATAGATACTGTCTGGTTGGTTTGTGACCATATATGGTTTTGTGGTTCTGCAAACGTTTATTTTCTTGTGTGGGGATTTGTGTTGGATTTCTGTAGTGTTTGAGTTCTCTGGTGGTGAATAGATGACCTTCTGCTCCAGCTTACTCTTCATAGTACCTTTTGCAATCTTGCTTCCCCAGAGCAGCCAGGTTGTAGCAGGTGTACACTGCAAAAACAGATCCTCTAGAAATGAGCCTAATATTCCACAAATCTAGTCAAAATTGCATTATTTTAAGCAAAAATATATTTGCCAATTGGGTAAGTAAAATGATCTTGACTACCATTCTTAAAACTAGCAAAATAGTCTAAAATATTCTTCTAATTTTCTTGAAACAAGGCTTCTTTTATTTCTTAGAAATTCGTTTTTGCAGTATAAACCAACAATTGATGTTCAACTTTTTGATTGGAGCGAACTTATCAACAGTGCTAATAAAACCATCTTAAAAGAATTTCCAAACATTGTTGACATCGATAAGATAAATTACCCCCTAAAGTGAAACTAGTCATGAAGAAACACCTGCTCGGCTCTGTGAAGGAGGAGGACCTGGGGTCCAAATTTGAATCTGTGTGCAGTTGGTCAGGAATCTTTGATCCTTCTGCAGATGGGAGACGACAGCCCGGGATGAGACGGTTTATGGATCGGGATGTCAGGGATGACTGTATTCAATGCAGAGGTATAATTCATTATGTCATTCTCACAAAGCTTCCTCTGAGCTTTAGATGGCCGAGAGGAGATGGAATCTTCTCCGGTTCTGCTGTTCCTGTAGCTTGTTTTGAGCTGGAAACCCTGCCATATCCCTGTTGGGTCACTCTCTGGGAAACGGTCCCATTTCTGTTTGGAAGCCTCTTCAGATCTTCTCTGGTGGTCCTGTACTTGTCTGCGCTCCTTGATCTGAAGATGGCGTCTTGGGGTCTGAGTAGTGACAGGACGCCTTTGGTCATCTGAACATGGCGTTACAAAGCAGCGTTAAAGCTGAGAGAGCTCCGGCCATGTCTTCATGATCTCCATGAGGTTGTGCGGCTCTCCTGGCGGGGTAAATGCAGGGATAAGGAGGAGTGAGGGGGGTCTGTAAAGTCCAGATGTGGATGTGGAACTGCTCATAGACATCCTCCTGAGGGTATTCTCCCATCTGGTCAAACTTTTGGCATGCAGAAGTTTGGAGAGCAGGTTTAAGGCACACTTGGTAGAAATCAGCAGCAATGACGCGAACATGTTCTGGACAGGCCTACTGCTGCCAGGTTAGAATGCTGTGCAGATGAGCTCCCGTTAAAAAGGACTGAAGGGAACCTCACCTTCTCTACATCAGGAGACAACTCAGCTATTTCTACCTGAATCTCTACTGCGGCCCGTACAATGAAACCTCTCCCAATGGTTCTGTAGACTCTCCTGAACCTGCTGCTGACGGGCAGGTCCAGTCCACATGTTTTCAATGGGACTCTGTACTTCGGGGGGGACGGTGTCCGTCTGCAGCGACCCCTGCAGGGCATCCAATCTCGCAGCGATGTGGGTTACCTGCACTGGAGTCAAGAGCAGGCAGACTGCGGCCGGCTGCCACAGGTACGGTCTTCTACTGGATCCTACAAAAAACAAGAAAATTACATGTAAGCAAGGAAAAATAATAATTTAATCCAGAATCTTTACTTGCTGTCACTAAAAGTACACTGGTAGGGACTGGTTTTTCCCCTCAACATCCTCCTGAAAGTACCTTTGTAATTACTGAGCTGGAATTCCACCAGTAATTGGTACAGGAATAGGCACCTCCAGTCCTTGAGGGCCACTGTCCTGCATGTTTTAGATATTTTATGTTGGAAATTCCAGGAACTACCAGTAAACCTACAGTCTGAGAGACCACAGGTATTGAAAGAAGGTTTGTGCTTAAGAGCTTTAAACTGCTATAAGTTGAGATTCACAATGGTACTAATCCAGGGAAGGGTGGAATGTCCTCTCCAGGTTTAAGAAGGAGAGAGAGAATGATGCAAAATATGTAAATTGAATGTTGAATTATGGTCAAAAAAGTTTATTTTTGGTTAAGGTTGACGATTGATGGTGGATCAACCATCAAACAATCATCCAATTCTAGCCAAGTAACCAATGTTGTTTTGTGATCAAATTTTAATGACTGAAAGGCCGCAGCAACACAAATGTTCATGTACATTACCATTTAGATGATGGTTGAATCAACATTTGATGTAGTATCAGTTATGGTTGAAAATCTAACATTCAACATGTAAGTCACCAACCACCTTTTGTATAATTTAAATGCAAGGCTTCAACATGGATTCAGGATTGTGAGAAAGCAGTGACTCAGGAGAGAGTCACTGCTCCTCCACATCCAGAAAAGACACCTGAGGTGCTTCATCTGGTTAGGGTGTCTCCTGGAGACCTCCTGGAGTCCCAGAGGCAGACCTAGGACACACTAGACAGAGAGAGACATAGAGAGAAGTCTCTCAGCTTGTCTGGAATCACCTCAGTGTCCACCTGGAGGTAGTGGCTGGAGAGAGGGCAGTCTACTTATGATTTAGGCTTGAGGTTGGTAGGAAGTGCAGCTCTGATCTCTTGAAATCTGGCTGATATTATTAGACCCCCTTGACGATCCAGGGTCCAGGCCTGGATGCAGAGCTGCAGTCTTACACGCTTCTCTGCTGCGTCTCCAAGAACCGCCTGGCAATAAAAATATGGAAATAAACGATGTCATTGGAGATTCTAACGAGGCGCTACGTGATAGAGGCGTTAATCAAAATAACCTTGTAAAAATAAAAAAATCAATTCAATTCAATTTTATTTATATAGCATCTATTTATTACACAAGTTGTCTCTAGGATCTTTCCAGAGACCCAGAACATGACCCTGATCAATTATTACATAAACAACAGCAAGTAAAAACTCCCCTTTAAGGGGGAAGAAACCTTGAGCAGGACTTGGATAATGAGGGGGGACCCTCCTGCCGAAGGCCAGCCGGGTAGAACAAGAAGTAAATAAAGAATAGAGACATAGAGACACCGTCAAAGGTACAAGACAGGATACATTAGTAACTGTCCTTGGTAGTCCAATTAGACTTCTGTGAATATGGGTGATATATGGATAGACGGTGGTCCAAGGGGATGAGGACTGCAGGTCGGGATGTCAGCAAGTATCCAACAGACATCCATACAGACAGGTGAAGGCAGACACTGGGATGGTCAGAGGTGGAACTGCAGGTCAGCAAGCAGCTCCTGAGGTTCTGGTCTGCAGGACATGCAAAGAAGAGGAAAAGAAGGGCCAGACAAGCACAAAAAACTACCAGAACAATGGACCACAATTAAGTTTATGGGATACTTATGATAAATGAGGGTTGAGGTGAAGCAGAGACAGAGAAGGCAAAGAGAAACAGAGGAGGTGAAGGGCACCACTCAGTGGATCATGTTGGTGCCCCCCTGCAGCAGAGGCCTATAGCAGCATATCTACACCGAAGCTGTTTAAGATGAGCTGCTCTAATCTGGTCCTGTAGCTGCAGCTTTGACTACTGGCCCTGACACATTAAGGTACTAAATGTACACTAACTATATGCTTTATTAAACAGAAATGTTTTAAGTTTAGTTTTAAAGGTGGAGGTGGTGTCAGCCTCCTTCACCCAAACTGGAAGTTGGTTCCAGAGTGATGGTGCCTGATAACAGAAAGCCCGTCCTCCAAATCTACATTTCGATACTAGGAACTACGAGTAAACCTGCACCCTGAGAACGGAGAGCTCTATTAGGAACGTACGGTTCTATCAGGTCTTGCAAATATCGCGGCGCTAGGCCATTTTGGACTTTATATGCCAGTAATAAAATGATGAACTTGATTCAGAATTTTCCAGGTAACCGATGGAGGGAAGCTAAAACTGGAGAGACGTGGTCTCTTGTTGGTTCCTGTCAGCACTCGCGCTGCTGCATTTTGGATCATCTGGAGGATCTTCAGAGAATTACTTGGACATCCAGCCAACAACACGTTACAGTAATCTAGTCTAGAAGATACGAACACATGAATTAGTTTTTCAGCATCACTCTGGGAGAGGATGCTCCTAATCTTTGTGATATTACGGAGGTGGAAAAACGCAGTTTTACAAACCTGATTAATCTGCTGTTTAAATGACAAATCTTCCTAAGCTGTTTGGGACCACAAACAACAACCTCTGTTTTATCAGTAGCAAAAAATTTCTGGACATCCAGTTCTTGATGTCCTTCAGACACATCTGAAGTTTGTCTGATGGTTCTGTTTCATCTTCATAGACAGATACAGCTGCGTATCATCAGCATAACAATGAAAATTAATGCCGTAGTTCCGGATAATACTTCCTAAGGGCTGCATGTATAAACTGAACAAGATTGGTCCTAGAACTGAACCCTGCGGGACACCAAAACAATACGCATTTAGTGCCAACTACAGACCGGATAGTAACATGAGGAGACCCGGAGTGACCTTTTCTGTTTAACAGAAACGTGGCTACAAGAGGAAGAGTTTGTTAGTTTAAATGAATCGATGCCGTCCGGTTACTTTAATGATCATATTCCCCGAATCACAGGTCGAGGTGGAGGAGTAGTGGCCATCTACAACTCCAGTCTTTAAATAAAATCTAAACCTTAATGCGATTGTAATACGTTTGAAAGCCTCACGCTCAGTCTAAAACTGCCGAGCTTAGAGAAGCCAGTTTTGTTGGTGGTAGTTTACCGGCCTCCTGCTGGTGCTGGTCTGGTGTTTCTGTCTGACTTCTCAGATTTCTGATCTGGTTTATTGATCAGTACAGATAAAGTCATCATAGTGGGTGACTTTAACATTCATATGGATGTTGACGACAGTCTTAAGTTGTCTTTTGAGTCTCTTCTAGAATCGATGGGGATTTTACAAAAAGTTAATGAACCATTGCCTTAATCATACTCTCGATCTCGTCAAGCTCCTTTGGTTTTAATATCAGTAGATGTGAGGTCATCCAGAAAATCCTTACCCTACCTTTAATGCATAGCATGTCTTCTTCAAGTGTTTGAACTCCCATCAGAATACAGTTTTACTAAAGATGCCCCCATACACACAGGACCTAAAGTAAGGTCTCAAAAAACCCAGAAACATTCCTGCTTGGGAATGAACCTGTTCTGTTCAGGGATTAAAGTTTCTTTGATTTCAGTCCCAGCCACCTCTGGTTTCCACTGAGTATGATTTAACTTTCTATGATCCTCCTTGAAGAAGACTGGAGTCCCCCCACCTGAACAAACTTGACTGAACCCTGATGTCTCTGTGGTAGGTGGGCAGCATGCTGAAGACCCCAAGGTTTCCAGTCTGGGTCTGCTATGTGAACGGCAGCTATTCCGTTCTGTTCAGTCCGGACAGGTCCCTGCTGTCTAATTGGAGGACAGAGCACAAGTTCCATCTCTTCTACTACAACGGTCAGAACTCCCAGAGGTCCACCACCAAGCTCACCGTTGGTGAGCGCTACCCAGCTGCTCCAGATTCAACTAGGTCTGACCAGGTGCGATGGTGTCTAACCCTGCTGCTTCTCTGCAGATACTCACTCTCACCACTGGGAGGTGCCATCTTCCAGAGGCCCAGCTGGAGATGCAGAGAAGCAGGCTCCTTCCCTGGAAATGACAATCAGGACCAAGTGGGAAGGGGCTGCAGTTGACTGGAACGGCACCCCCCCCCTCTGCTGAGCAGAAGATACTCCTGGTGTTTCTGGTGAACAGTTTGAAACAGAAGAGCAGGAACGTCAGTGTTGCTATGATACGTGACTTGAGTCATGGGGGCAAACAATCACAAACCCCCACTAATCATTTCTGTTCATGTGTGTGTTTTTAAATATCATTTGTTGCATGCTGTTCAATCCCAGATTTTAGTTGACAAGCTCTCCAAAAGTGTAAATGTGAATTTGGTCCAGTAGGTTGGATTTGAGATGTTTAACACAGAACCCAGGTGAAAGGGCTGTTTCAGTGTGGTCACAGACGTGTCTCGTTTCCTCTGATATACATCTTTATCTAGCTGACTGTTGTAGCCAGCAGACCAACACACATTTGATTTAAAATTTGCAGATGATTCAGTCAGTCTTCCACAAGTCAGTGAAACTGATCATGGTCCTGAGAAGATTTCACAGTCTACTGTAACCGTGTACATCTTCAACTACATTCCTAAAACTAAGGGAATGATCACTGATTTAAACTGTAAGTGTAAAGTGTAAACTCAGGCCTGCGACTTTTACCATAAAAAAGGCAAAATCCAGTGTTCCCTCTCTTCACTCAGAGTTCTAGTTAAAATGCCTGAGTTCCTATCATGATTTTCGATCATTCATTTGTGTTCCTGTTATATGTGCAGCGAAGATCACATTCAAGTCTTCCTTGAACGTGTGTGTGTGTGTGTGTGTGTCTGTGAACGCCAACAACATGTTCATCCAAATAGTAATTTTTACAGGCTGCTGTTAGGGTTGGGGGGTGTTACGATTTTGTGCGTATGCGTTAAAAGTTCCTTCAACATTTGCTCAACAGGGCATCGCAATTGTAGAACTCGATGACTATGTCATATAAAGTCCAAAATGGCCTAGCCCCGCGATATTTGCAAGACCTGATAGAACCGCACGTTCCTAATAGAGCTCTCCGTTCTCAGGGTGCAGGTTTACTCGTAGTTCCTAGAGTATCGAAATGTAGATCTGGAGGACGGTTCTTTCTGTTATCAGGAACCATCACTCTGGAACCAACTTCCAGTTTGGGTGAAGGAGGCTGACACCACCTCCACCTTTAAAACTAAACTTAAAACATTTCTGTGTAATAAAGCATATAGTTAGTGTATATTTAGTACTTTAATGTGTCAGGGCCAGTAGTCAAAGCTGCAGCTGCAGGACCAGATTAGAGCAGCTCATCTTAAACAGCTTCGGTGTAGATATGCTGCTATAGGCCTCTGCTGCAGGGGGGCACCACCATGATCCACTGAGTGGTGCCTTTCACCTTCTCTGTCTCTCTTTGCCTTCTCTGTCTCTTCTTCACCTCAACCCTCATTTATTAACAGTATCCCATTAACATAATTGTGGTCCATTGTTCTTGTAGTTTTTTGTGCTTGTCTGGCCCTTCTTTTCCTCTTCTTTACATGTCCTGCAGACCAGAGCCTCAGGAGCTGCTTGCTGACCTGCAGTTCCACCTCTGACCATCCCAGTGTCTGCCTCCACCTGTCTGTGTGGATGTCTGTTGGATACTTGCTGACACCCCGACCTGCAGTCCTCATCCCCTTGGACCACCGTCTATCCATATATCACCCATATACACAGAAGTCTAATTGGACTACTGATGATAGTTACTAATGTATCCTGTCTTGTACCTTTGACGGTGTCTCTATGTCTCTATTCTTTCTTATTTCTTGTTCTACCCGGCTGGCCTTCGGCAGGAGGGTCCCCCCTCATGATCCAGGTCCTGGTCCAGGTTCCTTCCCTCTTAAAGGGGAGTTTTTTTACGTGCCGTTGTTTATGTAATAATTGCTCGGGGGTCATGTTCTGGTCTCTGGAAAGATCCTGGAGACAACTTGTGTTGTAATAGACGCTATATAAATAAAATTGAATTGAATATGATAATTGTCTTGAAATTCTAATACAATTATTCCCCTCATTAAACTAGTATTTCTTCATGACTGTTTTTACTATTAGTCTGATTTGGAGTCAGATTCAACAGATTCATTTGTTTTCTTTTGATCTGTTGTTTTAAGTTACATTTTAATATCCTCCGTTATTGGTCCTCACTTCCCCTCTCTCGCAGACACACCCCCTCAGGCTCCGCCCACACCGTCAGAATCATCAGCGTAACAGGATTATTTTAGCGGAAGCCTAATATTTGGAATTTCGATAGTACCATAACTTGGTTTTGGGTATCTGGCCACACAGCTTCTGATTATTTGCATAAACAACATCCACATATAAAAGACATGACTAAGACATCCCAAAATATTTAAAATAGAACATAATAAACTGACACAGAAGTTGACATGGAGATGAACAGTAGACACTCATGTGAGTTCAGAGTTTAAAATATTGAAGCAAATATACCAAAAGTTACATTTCGAGAAAAGACAGGAGAAACTTTTTCCGTATTTTTCATGAAGATCCAAACAGTAAAACACAAATGTGTCCACGTCCGGGACAGTAAAACTGAGAGAAAATAAAAAAAAAAAAACAAAGTGATCTCACAAACCCAGATGTTTCTTCTGCAGACTCAAACGGCTAAAAGTGCCGGCGTTTCTGAACCAACATAAATCTGAGAAATCGTCTCTCTTTCAACAGAAACACAGTTATTGGGTCACAAAAGAGTCACATCTGGACTGGTTAGGGTTCCTCCAAGAAACTACAATAAAAAGGAAAGAAACATTCGTTCTTGTAGATGTAAACAGCTTTAGACACCCTTTTTTTAAGAAAAGAACTCATGAATGACATGTTGAGATCAATGTCCACAGATGTGCTGAACTGAGTGAAAAAAAAACAAAAAAAGGTTCAAACGCATCAAGGTGTTTGACCAGAACTATCCATCACTTCTGATCAATAACCTGGAAATAAACGCTGATTTAGAGAAATCTAAACAGACTCGGGGGCTGGTGAGGAGCTGCAGGGACGCCTGGACTCAGGGACCGAAGCTGGAGGTCCGAGGACCCGGCGGCACCCAACAGTGAGTCATAAGTCTAAAGGGGACTCTGAATCAGGTTAAGGGCCATCCTCGGCAGCTGCTGCAGGTACCAAACTTTGATGAAGATGGCAAACTGGTTTACATCCTTCGCTTCTGCAGACACAACCACTTATTGGTACCACCCAAACACCAGCTGTCTCAAAGAACCAAGGATCTAAGACTCCAGGGCCGACCAGTTCTGGACGGTCTGATTCAGGCCTCTGCCGTGGTTAAACCATCCCGCTCCACTGTAAGGATGTGTAGCAGACGCTGCCATCTGGCACCGGCGAGCACAGCAGTACAGTCTTCTTCACGTTGGAGCCCAGACGGGCCACGGCGAGGACATCAAGCAGACAGATGGACTCATCCAGACAAAGACAGATGGCGATAAAGTGGGCGTGGAAACGCAGAGGGTCACCTGAGGACAGACAGGAGCACGTCACCATCAGTGGATCAAACATGGGCCCTCACTTTAATCCAACACTACTGCAGCTTATTTACCTGCAGACTGGTCTCACCTGGATACACAAGGAAGTCTCCACCAAACTTCCCCGCGGAGGTCAGGAAGAAGCCCCGCCCCCGCAGGTCTCTGAACACCTGGTACCTGGAATCATGGTGGGGATCATCCTGCACTTTGAATGGCTGGTCGGCCCGCAGAAAGGCCCGTGCCTCGGAACAGTAGCAAAGCCCCGCCCTCGCCGTGCTCAACTGAACCGCCAGAGCCGACGTAGGGAAGCTAAAATTCTGATCCAGAGTTTCCAGGCGGCCCTTCAGGGACTCCAAGTCTGTCAGGACCAGAACCAGGACTCTTAGACCAAACCAGACTGCCCAGAAACATCCCCATGGTAACGCTCTCACCTGTCTCTTGTGAGGTCCGGATCAGCGCCACCTTCCTGTCCTCCAGAGCCAGGACCCTCTGCTCTTTGAGGCTCCACCTCTGTTCCTCCTCATACTGCAGACCGAGCTCCGCCCCTCCATCCTGAAGCCAAATATCAGTGACATTTACGCCTCCATCACTACAGTTCAACATGTCTCAGGCTGTGATCCAGGTTTAATCCCAGGAGGAGCCTGGATCCGAACCCTGACCTCCCCGAGGGATGTCACACTAGCGTTTTAATATACCGACAAAACAAGAAGTTACATCTTCTGATGTTGACCTTTTTTTGAACTATTTACCTCCAGGTTAGTTTCCTTCTCCCGTGTGGATTCAACGTGTAAAACCAACATTAACAACACTGCCAGAACACGGCCTCGCGCCAGCACCGGAACCATGACAACATATGATGATGACTAACACTTGTTAGCTTCTGCATGACATCTCATTAAACATCTCTACATCCAGGTTATTATCAGGTTAACTCACCTGGTTGTGGGGGGGCAGGGCTGCAGACCCCACTTCCTCTCTCAGCAGTCGCTCCTCCTCTGGTAGCAGAAGCAGCGGTCGTCCCAGTCGAGTGTTCTGTCGGGGGGTTCTGGGCAGAGAACCCAGCAGCGCCCCAACCAGACCATGAGACCTGACCGCTTTCAGGTCCTGGACCCTCCACAAAAGGTGGGCCGAGCCACACTGACTGACACCTACAACCAAGGACAAGTTCTCCTGCTCTTCTATGTGCTGCCCCTGTTGCTCCTTCTCCATTTGTTGCCCCTGGTCCAGGCATGGCTCCTCCCTGAAGGGCGTGGCTTCCATCACCAGAACCTGCTCTGTTGAAAACAGATGGGTTCTCGTCCCTGTCTGACATCAGATTTAGTTACATCCAATGTGGCATCACGCCTCCCATTGCTGGTTTTGGAAGTTCTTTAGGAATTTCAAACATTCTAGAGTAATCAATTAAAAGAGAGCTGTTGGGAAAAAAAAAAAATTACAAAGTACCCTAAAGTGAAATATAAAAAAAAAGCCCTCTGTCCACGCCTCTGTCACATCTGGACTGTTCAGTAGGAACAACTTCAAATGATGTTGAACTTGCTTTGAACTATATATTAAACATGAACTTAAAGAGTGACGGAGTTTGTAGTGCAGTGTCTTTGTGATTCAGCAACTCGGGGAAAAAACGATCAAAAGTCCGTTAGTTTCTGTTTTAAGCTTTGGCCTTGAGGGGCGGGGTTTGTTACGACTGCTACTGAGTTTTGCTTGAACAATCAACATTTATAATCTGTTTTTTAGCCTTTGTCTATTTGGAGCTTAACGCCGAAAAGTGGAAAACAAAATTGTTAATGTTTAAACATCAGTCACGTTTAATGCACTATTTGGCAGCAGTATGATGAAACTCAGAACCTGTTAAGACTCAAAACCTGATTAGGCTCAGAACCTATCGAGTCACAGAACCTGATGAGACAAAGAACCTGTTGAGACTAAGAATCTGATGAAACTCAAAACCTGACTAGTCACGAAACCAGATGAGACTCAGAACCTGTGAAATCACAGAACCTGTCAAATTTCAGAACCTGACGGGTCACAGAACCTGTTGTAACACCGCGCTTGACCACTGATCAGGAATGCTGATATAACCAGGTTTTAACATGTTAACTGTTTACCTGCGGCGTAACGTGACTCCTCTGAACCGGAAACGGCTGCTACCCGAACCACTCTCAGAATACGTGGACAGAACCGGAACACGAACACCTCGCGGCGGGTTCACGGAGGTCCGCGCGAGCGTCTTACTTCGACCCGGGACCGCACAGGAACCGGAACGAGGGACAGTGCAAGGAGGCGTAAGTGACAGCTGGAGCAACCAATCATGAGCCTCGGTGTTGTCTGTGTCTGTTCCCAGAGTTCGGTCTGACAGGGTTTCGACTGGAATACCTTTTAATAGAAGACAAGTCTTTAATCGTCCCAGAAATTCACATCATTTCAGCTGCATACAAAATATATAACACAAGGAAATACAAACCTAGTGGCCTAGTGGTTACAGTGCTTACATGCTTGGGCATGGAGGACCCAGGTTCAAGTCCCTGGGCTGGCAACAATGGTAAATCACTGGGGCCCCCTGAGCAAGGCCCTTAACTCCCGGGCACTGATGCTGGCAGCCCCACTGCTCACTAGTGAAACTAGTGATGGTTTAAAAGCAGAGGTCCAATTTTGGTGTGCATCGTGAGATACATACTGACAAGAATGAAAATGAAACACTTTTGGTGTGTGAATACATGTATTTCTGTGAGTAAGAGAAAAGGGAAAATCAGTCGTGAGAGATAAAACTGCGTTCTGCGCAGGTTCCTGTAGTGTGATCACAACGAGGATGAAGGACATTCACACATTCATGACATCCTGATGATTTTATAGAAACCACTGACAACGCAGATGGAGGTAGACTCCATCCTTACCCGGTCCTATGTGGGTGGTTGCCCTCTTCAAGCTTGGGTCATTTACCAGACTAACCTAGATAACTAGCTGTTTGACAGGTCCAGTGTCATACTGCAACATCTTGTCTATGATGAGACAAGGTTGATCAGGAGAGCAGCCTGCAGCCGGCAGGACTAGAGCCTATGACTAGGGTCATAGTCTATCATAGTCTTTTTTTTCTATCATAATCTAGTCTGTCATTGTCTAGTCTAGTCTTGTCAATCCTAGTATAGTCTAGTCTGGCATGGTGTAGTCTATTCTAGTCTATTTTAGTGTAGTCTAGTCTATCATAGTCTAGTCTATTCTAGTCTAGTCTAGTCCTGTCTATCCTTTTGTAGTCTAGTCTGTCCTAGTCTAGTCTAGTCAATCATAATCTAGTCTGTCATTGTCTAGTCTAGTCTAGTCTTGTCTATCCTAGTATAGTCTAGTCTGGCATGGTGTAGTCTATTCTAGTCTAGTCTATCATAGTCTAGTTTTGTCTATCATAGTTAAGTCTGTCATAGTCTAGTCTGTCATAGTCTAGTCTAGTCTAATCTAGTCTATCCTAGTGTAGTTTAGTCTGGCATAGTGTAGTTTATTCTAGTCTAGTCTATTATAGTCTAGTTTTGTCTATCATAGTCAAGTCTGTCATAGTCTAGTCTAGTCTAGTCTAATCTAGTCTATCCTAGTGTAGTCTAGTCTGGTTTAGTGTAGTCTATTCTAGTCTATCATAGTCTAGTTTTGTCTATCATAGTTAAGTCTGTCATAGTCCAGTCTGTCATAGTCAAGTGTAGTCTGTCAAGTCTTATCTATTCTATCCTAGTGTAGTCTAGTCTGTCATAGTCTATTCTAGTCTGTCATAGGCTAGTGTTGTCTATCTTAGTGTAGTCTAGTTGGTTATAGTCTAGTCTAGTCTAGTCTTGTCTTTTCTATCATAATGTAGTCTAGTCTATCATAGACTAATCTAGTCTATCATAGTTCAGTCTAGTCTAGTCTTGTGTAGTCTAGTCTGTCATAGTCTAGTCTAGTCTAGTCTATCATAATCTAGTTTTGTCATCATAGTTAAGTCTTTTATAGTCTAGTCTGTCATAGTCTAGTTTAGTCTGTCATAGTCTAGTCTGTCATACTCTATCATAGTCTAGTTTTTTCTATAATAGTCTAGTCTATTCTAGTCTGTCATAGGCTAGTCTTGTCTATCTTAGTGTAGTCTAGTTGTTCAGAGTCTAATCTAGTCTAGTCTTGTCTTTTCTATCATAATGTAGTCTAGTCTATCATAGTCTAATCTAGTCTATCATAGTTCAGTCTAGTCTAGTCTTGTGTAGTCTAGTCTGTCATAGTCTAGTCTAGTCTAGTCTATCATAATCTAGTTTTGTCATCATAGTTAAGTCTTTTATAGTCTAGTCTGTCATAGTCTAGTTTAGTCTATCATAGTCTAGTCTGTCATACTCTATCATAGTCTAGTTTTTTCTATAATAGTCTAGTCTATTCTAGTCTGTCATAGGCTAGTCTTGTCTATCTTAGTGTAGTCTAGTTGTTCAGAGTCTAATCTAGTCTAGTCTTGTCTTTTCTATCATAATGTAGTCTAGTCTATCATAGTCTAATCTAGTCTATCATAGTCTAGTCTAGTCTAAGTGTAGTCTAGTCCACCATAGTCTACTCTTGTCTATCCTAATGTAGTCCAGTCTATCATAGCCTAGTATAGACTATTATAGTCTAGTCTTGTCTATCCTAGTGTAGTTAATCTGTCATAGCCTAGAATAGTCTATCATAGTCTAGTCTAGTCTTGTCTATCCTAGTGTAGTGTAGTCTGTCATAGTCTAGTCTAGTCCTGGTTATCCTAGTGTAGTCTAGTCTGTCATAGTCTAGCCGGGTCTAGTCTAGTCTAGTGTAATCGATCTTTGTGTAGTCTAGTCTGTCATAGTCTAGTCTAGTCTAATCTATCCTTGTATAGTCTAGTCTACCATAGTCTAGCCTAGTCAAGTCTATCCTTGTGTATTCTAGTCTGTCATAGTCTAGTCTAGTCTAATCTATCCTTGTATAGTCTAGTCTACCATAGTCTAGCCTAGTCAAGTCTATCCTTGTGTATTCTAGTCTGTCATAGTCTAGTCTAGTCTTGTTTATTCTAGTGTAGTTTAGTCTATCATAATCTAGTCTTGTCTATCCTAGTGTAGTTTAGTCTATCATAGTCTAGTCTAGCATATTATAGTTTAGTTTAGTCAGTCTTTTCTATCCTAGTGTAGTTTAGTCTATCATAGTCTAGTCTTGTCTATCCTTGTGAAGTCTAGTCTGTCATAGTCTAGTTTAGTCCTCTTTATCCTAGTGTACTTTAGTCTATCATAGTCTAGTCTATCCTTGTGTAGTCTAGTCTATCATAGTCCAGTCTTGTCTATCCTTGTGTATTCTAGTCTGTCATAGTCTAGACTAGTCTTGTTTATCCTAGTGTAGTTTAGTCTATTATAGTTTAGTCTAGTGTATCATAGTCCAGTCTTGTCTATCCTTGTGTATTCTAGTCTGTCATAGTCTAGACTAGTCTTGTTTATCCTAGTGTAGTTTAGTCTATTATAGTTTAGTCTAGTCTATCCTAGTCTAGTCTAGTCTAGTCTATCCTTGTGTAGTCTACTCTGTCATAGTCTAGTCTAGTCTTGTCTATCCTAGTCTAGTTTAGTCTATCATAGTCTAGTCTAGGCTTTTCTATCCTGGTGTAGTTTAGTTTACCATAGTGTAGTCTAGTCTATCATAGTCTAGTCTAGTCTAGTCTATCATTGTGTAGTCTAGTCTGTCATAGTCTAGTCTATCCTAGCCTAGTTTAGTCTATCATAGTCTAGTCTAGTCTATCATTGTGTAGTCTAGTCTGTCATAGTCTAGTCTTGTGTATCATAGTGTAGTTTATTCTATTCTAGTGTAGTTTAGTCTATCATAGTCTAGTCTAGTCTGTCATAGTCTAGTCAGTCTTTTCTATCCTAGTGTAGTTTAATCTATCATAGTCTAGTCTAGTCTTTCATAGTCTAGTCTAGTCTTGTCTATCCTTGTGAAGTCTAGTCTGTCATAGTCTAGTTTAGTCCTCTTTATCCTAGTGTACTTTAGTCTATCATAGTCTAGTCTATCCTTGTGTAGTCTAGTCTATCATAGTCCAGTCTAGTATATCCTTGTGTATTCTAGTCTGTCATAGTCTAGACTAGTCTTGTTGATCCTAGAGTAGTTTAGTCTATTATAGTTTAGTCTAGTCTATCATAGTCTAGTCTAGTCTATCATAGTCTAGTCTAGTCTATCCTTGTGTAGTCTACTCTGTCATAGTCTAGTCTAGTCTTGTCTATCCTAGTCTAGTTTAGTCTATCATAGTTTAGTCTAGTCTATCCTTGTATAGTCTAGTCTGTCATAGTCTAGTCTAGTCTTGTCTATACTTGTGTAGTCTAGTCTGTCATAGTCTAGTTTAGTCCTCATTATCCTAGTGTA
Source organism: Xenentodon cancila (assembly GCA_014839995.1). NCBI lineage: Eukaryota > Metazoa > Chordata > Actinopteri > Beloniformes > Belonidae > Xenentodon > Xenentodon cancila. The sequence continues at coordinate 32,814,834 of CM026201.1, forward strand.
GTCTAGTCTATCATAGTCCAGTCTAGTCTATCCTTGTGTATTCTAGTCTGTCAGTCTAGACTAGTCTTTTTTATCCTAGTGTAGTTTAATCTAGTCTAGTCTATCCTTGTGTAGTCTACTCTGTCATAGTCTAGTCTAGTCTTGTCTATCCTAGTCTAGTTTAGTCTAGTCTATCCTTGTGTAGTCTAGTCTGTCATAGTCTAGTCTAGTCTATCCTTGTGTAGTCTAGTCTGTCATAGTCTAGTCTAGTGTTGTCTATCCTAGTCTAGATTAGTCTATCATAGTCTAGTCTAGTCTATCATAGTCTAGTCTATTCTAGTCTAGTCTATCCTTGTGTAGTCTAGTCTGTCATAGTCTAGTCTTGTCTATCCTTGTGTAGTCTCGTCTGTCATAGCCTAGTCTTGCCCTCTTTATCCTAGTGTAGTTTAGTCTATCATAGTCTAGTCTAGTCTATCATAGTCTAGTCTATCCTTGTGTAGTCTAGTCTATCATAGTCCAGTCTAGTCTATCCTTGTGTATTCTAGTCTGTCATAGTCTATAATAATCTGGTTTATCCTAGTGTAGTTTAGTCTATTATAGTCTAGTCTAGTCTAGTCTATCCTTGTGTAGCCTAGTCTGTCATAGTCTAGTCTAGTCTTGTCTAGTTTAGTGTAGTCTAGTGTAGTCTAGTCTTGTCTATCCTAGTGTAGTCTAGTCTATCATACTCTAGTCTATCCTTGTGTAGTCTAGTCTGTCATAGTCTAGTCTTGTTTATCCTTGTGTAGTCTAGTCTGTCATAGTCTAGTCTTGTTTATCCTTGTGTAGTCTAGTCTGTCATAGTCTAGTCTAGTCCAGTTTTGTCTGGCCTAGTGTAGTCTAGTCTGTCATAGTCCAGTCCATTGTAGTCTACGATAGTGTAGTCTAGTCTAACAGCAGCTAATCCGATATTTAAAAGACATAATCTCGGGATGTTCCGTTTTCCTGTGTAACTGGAACGCAGCACCACCTTGTCACCCCGCCTCCCCCGATCCGCGTTGGGACGTCACAGGTATGTGTTGGTCAGTAGGTTCGCGTCCAGGTCCAGTTGCTGTCCGCGTCTAGTTCGAACGGAAGCGTCAGACGTCTGCGGTTCGTGATGAGGTGAGTCATTCCATTGCTTTAATTGGTGACCGATCGTTAACGTCAGCGGCAGTTTGTCATTATACTTATCTGAGAAAAGGGGTGGTTTTGGTAGGTGTTTACCTAACAAAATGAAAATGTGGTTAAGTGCAAACAAAAGAACTTCGTTTGTGAGTTTTTGTTTAATTAAAACGTCCATGTACATGTTTCTAAAAAAAATAGGAAAAAAGGAAAAGAGAGAAAATTCATCAAAACACATTCCGACGCACTTTCACCCCCGTAGCTGTTACTTAATGATCGTGATCATGTTTGAGTCTAGAATCTGCAGCATTTATTGTAACAAGGCAGAAGAAGTTTGTATCTGCTTGAGTTTTTAAGATTTCTCAGCAGGACCGTTTCTGCTTGTTTCAGTGTCTCTGGGTGGATTCTGTGGAGGGGCCCCTGTCCAGTAGTTTAAACTCTTAATCTGGCAGTTTAAACTCTTTAGATGATACTGTAATCTGCCACACTTTTTTAGGAGAAAAACACATTTGTGAATAGGAAGTTCAAATGTAAGTTGAGTTAGCAAAATAGATCTAGATATCTACAGAGGTAAAAAAAAAAATTAAAGAATTAAGTAAAAACAAACAAAAAACAGTGCAAATAATTCTGTTAAATATGTGAGGATTTCTCTTCTTTCTTAAATAGCTTCCCCCCAATTTCAAATGGTCCTGATACACTGCTGTGCTAGCCCAGTTGGCCTTAATGAAATGCATGCTGTTTTTTTAAAGAGTTCTTTTTATGGCTTCTTGGGTTTGCTGTGCAAGTCATTAATCCAAGTTTAATTAATCCCACATTCATTAATCTAAGATTAAATAATCCAAGATTTATTTATCCAAGATCCATCAATCCATCCATCCATCCATCCATCTTCTTCTGCGTATCCGAGGTCAATTCAATTCAATTCAATTCAATTCAGTTTTATTTATATAGCGTCTATTACAACACAAGTTGTCTCCAGGATCTGTCCAGGCAAAGCCCAGACTTTCTTCTCTGTGGCCACTTCATCCAGCTTATGTTGGGGATCCCAGAGTGTTCCCAGGCCAACTAAGACAAATAGTCCTCCAGCATGTCCTGGGTCTTCCCCAGAGTCCCCTCCCAGTGGGACATGCCCAGATGATCTCACCAGGGAGGCGTCCAGGAGACATCCTCACCAGATGCTTGAGCCACCTCATCTGGCTTCTTTTGATGTGGCTCTACGCTACGCCCCTCCTGGATGACTGAGCTTCTCACCCTGTCAAGGGAGAGCCCAGACACCCTTCAAGGGAAACTAATTTCCGCCGCTTATATCTGTGATCTTATTCTTATGGTCTTTACCCACAGCTTGTAATCATAGGTGAGGGTAGGAACGTAGACTGACTGGTGAATTGAGTCCGCATCACTGTTAACGCTGCAGGAGGAGGTGCTGATTGTCATCCCAGCTGCTTCACATTTGGCCTCAAACTGCTCCAGTAAGAATGAAGGTCCTGGCCTGATGAAGCCAACAGAACCACATCAGCAGCAAAAATCCGAGAACCAATTCTGAGGTCACCAAACATCCCCTCCATCCCTCGGCTGCACCTAGAAATTCTGTCTATAAAAGTAACCAACAAGATCAGTGACAAACAGACTAAAAAGCAGCTTCTTCCCGTAGGCCATCAGGACACTAAACTCACACCTCAGACACACGCAATTATTACAACAGCAGGTAAAAACTCCCCTTTAAGAGGGAAGAAACCTGGACCAGGACCTGGATCATAAGGGGGGACCCTCCTGCTGAAGACCAGCAGGTAGAACAGGAAGTAGAGAGAAGAGACACAGACACACCGTCAAAGGTACCAAAGCGAACAGAAACGTTTGAAGTTTGGTTTTAAAGGTGGAGGTGGTGTCAGCCTCCTTCACCCAAACTGGAAGTTGGTTCCAGAGTGATGGTTCCTGGTAGCAGAAGACCCGTCCTCCAGATCTACATCTGGATCTTCTAGGAACTACGAGTGAACCTGCACTCTGAGAACGGAGAACTCTGTTAGGAAGATGAGGAACCATCAGGTCTTGGAGAAAACCAGGAGTTTGGATGTTTAGGACTTTATACACAAGTAATAAAATGTTGAACTGGATTCTGAGTTTTCCGGGGAGCCGATGGAGGGAAGTGAACACTGGAGAGACGTGGTCTCTCTTGTTGGTTCCTGTCAGCATTCACGCTGCTGCATTTTGGATCAGCTGGAGGCTGTTCAGAGAATTAGTATATAAGTCAGAATTTCTGATTTTATTGTTTGCAAAGTTTCAAGTTCAAAAAGTGAGCAAGTCAAGAGTAACTTAGACTTCTCCAGGGGAGTTTACTCCTCTCAACGTGGCCATGACAGTTAGCCTCCGCTACACGTCAGCTAGCTGCTTCTTCAGCTGCAGTTGACTTGAAACTTTTGATTCATAAACTTGACTTACCCGGGCCTCCAGGACGGTTCCTCCACAAGGGTCCTTCTCTGTTAGAGGTTGATCATTTTCTCCTTGGATCTCCTCTCAGGCTCTTCATCAGCTTGTTACTCTTCTCATCTGGACTCTCCACTCAGCTGATAGCGTCATCAGAAATGTATGGCAGCCTGCAGTCACCAAACTTCCCAGAGACATATCCTCCAGACACGGAACTGCACTGGAACATCAGCGTTCCTGACGGCTTCCAGATCCGACTGTATTTCAGCCACTTTGACCTGGAGCCGTCCTACCTGTGCGAGTACGACTATGTCAAGGTGAGGTGGGAGAGCAACTGCTCCTAGGTGTGGATCTATGACCTGTCACTGTGGAAACTGAACCAAACATCTGTGGTAGAACACAGATTTTTGGACCAAAATTTGATTGGTGGAGATCCAGTCATGATTTTGGTCCTTCTCAGGTCTTTTGAAAATCTTGAAAACCAAAGAAAAGGCAGATGGATGTGGCTCTTGAAAGGATGGGAATCCTTAATCACAACTAAAGAGGCACATCCCTGAAATCATCTATGCCAGGCTTCCAGCCAGACTCTAGATGACTCTGCAGAATCTAAAAGGGATTTAAAGGACAACTGTTTAACTTACACTTACTGATTGCAGACAAATTTCCGCATTTGAAAGAAAATGGCGAGGAGTCTTCAAGAGTTTGGGAGCTGCTGTGATGTCGGTAGGATGTACTGTTGGTGCAACTACTGCATCAAACGTGTTTGAAATAAGCACGGGGAATTTTTGCTCCACAGAAGGATTAATACTCCGTGAAGACCTCAGTACAACTGGACTATGAGCCTGTGAGCAGCAGTGATTGACATGTCTCAGGGCTCTTCAGGTGGGAACCTCCTTTCATCAGTGTTTTGTTTAGTTAGTCCCTCAACACCTCCAGCATAAACTGTGATCTCTGGTCTCCCAGAGTCACACCCCAATGCAGCTCTCACTCCATCCCACCACCACAACAACCTCTGTCACCTCACTACAAAAGAGCTGTTCTGGGGGGTTGGTAGCACATCGTATGTAGCTCCTAACAGGAATCTAATGCCACTCTCAGTCAGTCCGTTGGAACTGTGGACACCTGCCTGGTTAACTGGTCATTGATAATGGTGGCGGTATGTTAAGACTCCCACCCTCTTGAAAGAAAGAAATGTAAAAAATGTAGAGATCTCGCAAAGCTCTGGTGACACTTTCAGACCTTCGACATTGAACCGTGTGCTATCAGTTGCCTTATGTGGGTATTTGATCTCTGAAAAGTGAAGCGTTGCCGACCTGTGTTTATTAACAGCAGCACTAAATTAAGAAAGTCGTAATGGTCTGTTATGATGTAGACCGTAGAACTCACTGGTGAAAAACTAAACTTTTCTTATCGGCTTCACATTGTAAATGGCTTTACAAAAGTTGAATATTTAATGACAAATGTACATGAATCAATATTGATTCCTTAACTTTGATTCAATATAAAATCAACCCAAATATACATGTAGATCCAAATTTAGATGATGGTTGTATCAACATTGATATAGTATCAGTTATGGTTGAAAATCAATAAGTCACTGACCACGTTTTGTACCATTTAAATGTCAGGCTTCAACAGGGATTCAGTATTTCTGCCTAACCAGATTTCAACGTTGAATCACTCATATTTTGCTTCCTGGGATCTTTATCACTCAGGTCTTCACTGCACCTCCTTCCTAAACGTCACTGGCTATTCCCGAACTGTTGGGTTTTCCTCCTCATCCATGAGTAACCTCATATAACTAAGCTTCCTCCCACATATTGAGATGCTCTTGCTTAAGGGTTCTGGGTTTTTCAGGAGGGTTCTAGGTTTTTTCAGGAGGGTACTCTGTTTGTCAGGAGGATTCTGGGTTTTTTTCAGGATAATTCTGGGTTTATCTGGAGGGTTCAGGGTTTATTCTGTGGGTTCTACGTTCTTCAGGAGGATTCTGGATTTGTCAGGAGGGTTCTGGGTTGGTCAGGAGGGTACTGTGTTTGTCAGGAGGGATCTGTGTTTTTCAGGAGGGATCTGTGTTTGTCAGGAGGGTTCTGCGTTTGTCAGGAGGATTCTGCGTTTGTCAGGAGGGTTCTGTGTTTGTCAGGAGGTATGGCAGGAGGGTTCTGTGTTTGTCAGGACGGTTCTGTGTTTGTCAGGAGGGTTCTGGGTATCTCAGGAGGATTCTGTGTTTGTCAGGAGGGTTCTGCTTTTATCTTGAGGGTCCTGCGTTTGTCTGGAGGGTTCTGCGTTTGTCTTGAGGGTTCTGCGTTTATCTGGAGGGTTCTTGGGTTATCTGGAGGGTTCTTGGGTTATCTGGAGGGTTCTGGGTTTGTGTGGAGGGTTCTGGGTTTTTCAGGAGGGTTCTGTGTTTATCTGGAGGGTTTGGTTTTCATCTGGAGGGATCTGGGTTTGTCAGGAGGGTTCTGGGTTTATCTGGTGGGTTATAGGTTTTTCAGGAGGGTACTGTATTTGACAGGAGGGATCTGGGTTTGTCAGGAGGGTTCTGGGTTTATCTGGTGGGTTATAGGTTTTTCAGGGGGGTACTGTGTTTGTCAGGAGGGATCTGTGTTTTTCAGGAGGGATCTGTGTTTGTCAGGAGGGTTCTGCGTTTGTCAAGAAGATTCTGTGTTTGTCAGGAGGTATGGCAGGAGGGTTCTGTGTTTGTCAGGACGGTTCTGTGTTTGTCCGGAGGGCTCTGTGTTTGTCAGGAGGGTTCTGGGTATCTCAGGAGGTTTCTGTGTTTGTCAGGAGGGTTCTGCTTTTATCTTGAGGGTTCTACGTTTGTCTTGACAGTTCTGCGTTTAACTGGAGGGTTCTTGGGTTATCTGGAGGGTTCTGTGTTTTTCTGGAGGGTTCTGGGTTTTTATGGACGGTTCTGGGCTTGTCTGGAGGGTTCTGGGTTTATCAGGAGGGTTCTGTGTTTGTCAGGAAGATTCTGTTTTTTTCAGGAGGATTGTGGGTTTATCTGGGGGGTTCTGGGTTTGTCAGGAGCGTTCTGGGTTTATCTGGATGGTTCTGGGTTTTTCAGGAGGTTTCTGTGTTTATCTGGAGGGTTTGGTTTTCATCTAGAGGGATCTGGGTTTGTCAGGAGGGTTCTGGGTTTATCTGGTGGGAGTTTTAGGTTTTTCAGGAGGGTACTGTATTTGACAGGAGGGATCTGGGTTTGTCAGGAGGGTTCTGGGTTTATCTGGTGGGTTATAGGTTTTTCAGGAGGGTACTGTATTTGACAGGAGGGATCTGTGTTTCTCAGGAGGGTTCTGCGTTGGTCAGGAGGGTTCTGAGTTTGTCAGGAGAGTTCTGGGTTTTTCAGGAGGGTTCTGGGTTTGTCAGGAGGGTTCTGGGTTTGTCAGGAGGGTTCTGGGTTTATCTGGAGGGTTCTAGGTTTGTCTGAAGGGTTCTGGGTTGGTCTGGAGGGTTCTGGGTTTATCTGGAGGGTTCTGTGTTTTTCAGGAAGGTTCCGTGTTTTCAGGAGGGTGCTGTATTTTCCAGGAGGATTCTGGGTTTATCAGGAGGGTTCTAGGTTTATCTGGAAAGTCCTGTGTTTGTCAGGAGGGTTCTGGGTTTATCTTGAGGATTCTAGGTTTGTCAGGAGGGTTCTGGGTTTATCTGGAGGGCTCTGTGTTTGTCAGGAAGGTTCTGGGTCTGTCTGGAGGGTTCTGGGTTTATCTGGTGGGTTCTGGGTTTTTCAGGAGGGTACTGTATTTGACAGGAGGGATCTGTGTTTCTCAGGAGGGTTCTGCGTTTGTCAGGAGAGTTCTGGGTTTTTCAGGAGGGTTCTGGGTTTGTCAGGAGGGTGCTGGGTTTATCTGGAGGGTTATGTGTTTGTCAGAAAGGTTCCGTGTTTGTCAGGAGGGTTCCGTGTTTGTCAGGAGGGTTCCGTGTTTGTCAGGAGGGTTCCGTGTTTGTCAGGAGGGTTCTGTGTTTGTCAGGAGGATTCTGTGTTTGTCAGGAGGGTTCTGTGTTTGCCAGGAGGGTTCTGTGTTTGTCAGGAGGGTTCTGGGTATCTCAGGAGGGTTCTGCGTTTTATCTAGAGGGTTCTGCGTTTTATCTAGAGGGTTCTGCGTTTGTCTGGAGGGTTCTGCGTTTATCTGGAGTGTTCTTGGGTTATCTGGAGGGTTCTGTGTTTATCTGGAGGGTTCTTGGTTTGTGTGGAGGGTTCTGTGTTTTTCTGAAGGGTTCTGGGTTTGTCTGGAGGATTCTGGGTTTATCTGAAGGGTTCTGTGTTTGTCAGGAGGGTTCTTTTTTTTCAGGAGGGTGCTGTATTTTTCAGGATGATTCTGGGTTTATCAGGAGGGTTCTAGGTGTATCTGGAAAGTCCTGTGTTTGTCAGGAGGGTTCTAGGTTTATCTTAAGGATTCTGGGTTTGTCAGGAGGGTTCTGGGTTTATCTGGAGGGTTCTAGGTTTGTCTGGAGGGTTCTGGGTTGGTCAGGAGGGTTCCGTGTTTGTCAGGAGGGTTCTGCGTTTTATCTAGAGGGTTCTGTGTTTGTCTGGAAGGTTCTGCGTTTATCTGGAGGGTTCTTGGGTTATCTGGAGGGTTCTGTGTTTATCTGGAGGGTTCTTGGTTTGTGTGGAGGGTTCTGTGTTTTTCTGAAGGGTTCTGGGTTTATCCGTAGGGTTCTGGGTTTATCCGTAGGATTCTGTGTTATTCAGGAGGATTCTGGGTTTTTTCAGGAGGATTCTGGGTTTTTTCAGGAGGATTCTGGGTTTTTTCAGGAGGATTCTGGGTTTGTCAGGAGCGTTCTGGGTTTATCTGGAGCGTTCTGGGTTTATCTGGAGGGTTCTGGGTTTATCTGGAGGGTTCTGGGTTTATCTGGAGGGATCCTGGTTTGTCAGGAGGGTTCTAGGTTTGTCTGGAGGGGTCTAGGTTTGTCTGGAGGGGTCTAGGTTTGTCTGGAGGGTTCTGGGTTTTTCTGCAGGGTTCCGGGTTTATCTGGAGGGTTCTGTGTTTGTCAGGAGCATTCTGGGTTTATCTGGATGGTTCTGGGTTTTTCAGGAGGTTTCTGTTTTTATCTGGAGGGTTTGGTTTTCATCTAGAGGGATCTGGGTTTGTCAGGAGGGTTCTGGGTTTATCTGGTGGGTTATAGGTTTTTCAGGAGGGTACTGTATTTGACAGGAGGGATCTGTGTTTCTCAGGAGGGTTCTGCGTTGGTCAGGAGGGTTCTGAGTTTGTCAGGAGAGTTCTGGGTTTTTCAGGAGGGTTCTGGGTTTGTCAGGAGGGTTCTGGGTTTGTCAGGAGGGTTCTGGGTTTATCTGGAGGGTTCTAGGTTTGTCTGAAGGGTTCTGGGTTGGTCTGGAGGGTTCTGGGTTTATCTGGAGGGTTCTGTGTTTTTCAGGAAGGTTCCGTGTTTTCAGGAGGGTGCTGTATTTTCCAGGAGGATTCTGGGTTTATCAGGAGGGTTCTAGGTTTATCTGGAAAGTCCTGTGTTTGTCAGGAGGGTTCTGGGTTTATCTTGAGGATTCTAGGTTTGTCAGGAGGGTTCTGGGTTTATCTGGAGGGCTCTGTGTTTGTCAGGAAGGTTCTGGGTCTGTCTGGAGGGTTCTGGGTTTATCTGGTGGGTTCTGGGTTTTTCAGGAGGGTACTGTATTTGACAGGAGGGATCTGTGTTTCTCAGGAGGGTTCTGCGTTTGTCAGGAGAGTTCAGGGTTTTTCAGGAGGGTTCTGGGTTTGTCAGGAGGGTGCTGGGTTTATCTGGAGGGTTATGTGTTTGTCAGAAAGGTTCCGTGTTTGTCAGGAGGGTTCCGTGTTTGTCAGGAGGGTTCCGTGTTTGTCAGGAGGGTTCCGTGTTTGTCAGGAGGGTTCTGTGTTTGCCAGGAGGGTTCTGTGTTTGTCAGGAGGGTTCTGGGTATCTCAGGAGGGTTCTGCGTTTTATCTAGAGGGTTCTGCGTTTTATCTAGAGGGTTCTGCGTTTGTCTGGAGGGTTCTGCGTTTATCTGGAGTGTTCTTGGGTTATCTGGAGGGTTCTGTGTTTATCTGGAGGGTTCTTGGTTTGTGTGGAGGGTTCTGTGTTTTTCTGAAGGGTTCTGGGTTTGTCTGGAGGATTCTGGGTTTATCTGAAGGGTTCTGTGTTTGTCAGGAGGGTTCTTTTTTTTCAGGAGGGTGCTGTATTTTTCAGGATGATTCTGGGTTTATCAGGAGGGTTCTAGGTGTATCTGGAAAGTCCTGTGTTTGTCAGGAGGGTTCTAGGTTTATCTTAAGGATTCTGGGTTTGTCAGGAGGGTTCTGGGTTTATCTGGAGGGTTCTAGGTTTGTCTGGAGGGTTCTGGGTTGGTCAGGAGGGTTCCGTGTTTGTCAGGAGGGTTCTGCGTTTTATCTAGAGGGTTCTGTGTTTGTCTGGAAGGTTCTGCGTTTATCTGGAGGGTTCTTGGGTTATCTGGAGGGTTCTGTGTTTATCTGGAGGGTTCTTGGTTTGTGTGGAGGGTTCTGTGTTTTTCTGAAGGGTTCTGGGTTTATCCGTAGGGTTCTGGGTTTATCCGTAGGATTCTGTGTTATTCAGGAGGATTCTGGGTTTTTTCAGGAGGATTCTGGGTTTTTTCAGGAGGATTCTGGGTTTTTTCAGGAGGATTCTGGGTTTGTCAGGAGCGTTCTGGGTTTATCTGGAGCGTTCTGGGTTTATCTGGAGGGTTCTGGGTTTATCTGGAGGGTTCTGGGTTTATCTGGACGGGTCCTGGTTTGTCAGGAGGGTTCTGGGTTTATCCGGAGGGGTCTAGGTTTGTCTGGACGGGTCTAGGTTTGTCTGGAGGGTTCTGGGTTTTTCTGCAGGGTTCCGGGTTTATCTGGAGGGTTCTGTGTTTGTCAGGAGGGTTCCTTGTTTGTCAGGAGGGTGCTGTATTTTCCAGGAGGATTCTGGGTTTATCAGGAGGGTTTTAGGTTTATCTGGAGGGTTCTTGGTTTGTGTGGAGGGTTCTGTGTTTTTTCTGGAGGGTTCTGGGTTTGTCAGGAGGGTTCTGGGTTTATCTGGAGGGTTCTGTGTTTGTCAGGAAGGTTCTGGGTCTGTCTGGAGGGTTCTTGGTTTATCTGGTGGGTTCTGGGTTTTTCAGGAGGGTACTGTATTTGACAGGAGCGATCTGTGTTTCTCAGGAGGGTTCTGAGTTTGTCAGGAGGGTTCTGGGTTTGTCAGGAGGGTTCTGGGTTTATCTGGAGGGTTCTAGGTTTGTCTGAAGGGTTCTGTGTTTGTCAGGAGGGTTCTGGGTTTATCTTGAGGATTCTAGGTTTGTCAGGAGGGTTCTGGGTTTATCTGGAGGGTTCTGTGTTTGTCAGGAAGGTTCTGGGTCTGTCTGGAGGGTTCTGGGTTTATCTGGTGGGTTCTGGGTTTTTCAGGAGGGTACTGTATTTGACAGGAGGGATCTGTGTTTCTCAGGAGGGTTCTGCGTTTGTCAGGAGAGTTCTGGGTTTTTCAGGAGGGTTCTGTGTTTGTCAGGAGGGTTCTGTGTTTGTCAGGAGGGTTCTGTGTTTGTCAGGCGGGTTCTGTGTTTGTCAGGAGGGTTCTGTGTTTGTCAGGACGGTTCTGTGTTTGTCAGGAGGGTTCTGGGTATCTCAGGAGGGTTCTGCGTTTTATCTAGAGGGTTCTGCGTTTTATCTAGAGGGTTCTGCGTTTGTCTGGAGGGTTCTGCGTTTGTCTGGAGGGTTCTGCGTTTATCTGGAGTGTTCTTGGGTTATCTGGAGGGTTCTGTGTTTATCTGGAGGGTTCTTGGTTTGTGTGGAGGGTTCTGTGTTTTTCTGAAGGGTTCTGGGTTATTCTGGAGGATTCTGGGTTTATCTGAAGGGTTCTGTGTTTGTCAGGAGGGTTCTTTTTTTTCAGGAGGGTGCTGTATTTTTCAGGATGATTCTGGGTTTATCAGGAGGGTTCTAGGTTTATCTGGAAAGTCCTGTGTTTGTCAGGAGGGTTCTAGGTTTATCTTAAGGATTCTGGGTTTGTCAGGAGGGTTCTGGGTTTATCTGGAGGGTTCTAGGTTTGTCTGGAGGGTTCTGGGTTGGTCAGGAGGGTTCCGTGTTTTTCAGGAGGGTTCTGTGTTTGTCAGGAGGGTTCTGGGTATCTCAGGAGGGTTCTGCGTTTTATCTAGAGGGTTCTGTGTTTGTCTGGAGGGTTCTGCGTTTATCTGGAGGGTTCTTCGGTTATCTGGAGGGTTCTTGGTTTGTGTGGAGGGTTCTGTGTTTTTCTGAAGGGTTCTGGGTTTATCCGTAGGGTTCTGGGTTTATCCGTAGGATTCTGTGTTTGTCAGGAGGATTCTGGGTTTTTTCAGGAGGATTCTGGGTTTTTTCAGGAGGATTCTGGGTTTGTCAGGAGCGTTCTGGGTTTATCTGGAGCGTTCTGGGTTTATCTGGAGGGTTCTGGGTTTATCTGGAGGGTTCTGGGTTTATCTGGACGGGTCCTGGTTTGTCAGGAGGGTTCTGGGTTTTTCTGGAGGGGTCTAGGTTTGTCTGGAGGGGTCTAGGTTTGTCTGGAGGGTTCTGGGTTTTTCTGGAGGGTTCCGGGTTTATCTGAAGGGTTCTGTGTTTGTCAGGAGGGTTCCTTGTTTTTCAGGAGGGTGCTGTATTTTTCAGGATGATTCTGGGTTTATCAGGAGGGTTTTAGGTTTATCTGGAGGGTTCTTGGTTTGTGTGGAGGGTTCTGTGTTTTTCTGGAGGGTTCTGGGTTTGTCAGGAGGGTTCTGGGTTTATCCGTAGGATTCTGTGTTTGTCAGGAGGATTCTGGGTTTTTTCAGGAGGATTCTGGCTTTATATGAAGGGTTGTGGGTTGGACAGGAGTGTTCTGGGTTTATCTGGAGGGTTCTGGGTTTACCTGGAGGGATCCTGGTTTTTCAGGAGGGTTCCGTGTTTTCAGGAGGGTGCTGTATTTTTCAGGAGGATTCTCGGTGGTGTTCAGAAAACGACGTGGCCTTTATTGACAATTGGAAGATGTTTTGGGGAAAGCCTGGTCTGCTTAGAAGAGACGGCATTCAGCCCACCTGGGATGGTGCAGCTCTTATCTCTAGAAATCTGGCTGATATTATTAGATCCTCCCCCTGACAATCCAGGGTCCAGGCCGGGGTGCAGAGCTGCAGTCTTACACGCTTCTCTGCTGCTTCTCCAGGACTATCGCCTGCCAATAAAAAGGTAGAAGTAAATGATGTAATTGGAGATTCTAACGAGGTGCCAAGTAAAATAGATTTAGTATTGATTCCCCGTCCTCCAAATCTTCACCAAGCGCGACGTAATAGAGGCGTTAACCAAAATAACCTTGTAAAAATAAAAACAAATACGCATTTAGTGCGAACTAAAGACCAAACAATTAGATGCGGATTACTAAATATACGATCTTTAAGCTCCAAGTCTCTATTAGTAAACAATCTAATTATTGAGACCCGGAGTGACATTTTCTGCTTAACAGAAACGTGGCTCCAAGAGGAAGAGTTTGTTAGTTTAAATGAATCGACGGCGTCCAGTTACGTTAATTATCATATTCCTTGAATCACAGGTCCAGGTGGAGGAGTAGCGGTGATCTACGACTCCAGTCTTACAATAAAATCCAAACCTAAATGCGACTATAATACATTTGAAAGCCTCACGTTTAGCTTAAAACTGCCGAGCTGGAAATCAGAGAAGCCAGTTTTGTTAGAGGTAGTTTACCGGCCTCCTGCTGGTGCTGGTCTGGAGTTTCTGTCTGAGTTCTCAGATTTCTTATCTAGTTTATTGATCAGTACAGATAAAGTCATCATAGTGGGCGACTTTAACATTCATATGGATGTTGACAACGACAGTCTTAAGTTGGCTTTTGATTCTCTTCTAGAATCGATGGGGATTTTACAAAAAGTTAACGAACCGACGCATTGTCTTAATCATACTCTTGATCTGGTCCTCGTCTACGGTGTAGAACTTGATAATCTGTTAGTGTCACATGTAAACTCCCTCCTATCCGACCACTATTTAATAACGTTTGAATTTAACATTGTCAACGTTACGCATAATAGCAGGAATTACTTTAGCAGGTGTCTATCCGATAAAGCTATCACTAAATTTAGGGAGGCCATTGCTCTTTATCTTCTTACAGTGGAACATAGTGAAGCAGTTGAGAGCTGTGACCTCGGTTCTACCTCTGCAGACGTTGATTTCCTTGTTGGTAGCACTGCAGATGTGTTGCACACAGCTTTAGATGTAGTTGCTCCTTTGAGAAAGAGGGTCTCTAACGGTAGGAGCTGAACTCCCTGGTTTAACTCACATATTCGTATGTTAAAACAGAAAGTGCGTAAAATGGAAAGAAAGTGGTACTCTAGTAGGTCTGTAGATATTTATTATGCATGGAAAGATAGTCTAATAGTGTATAAAAAAGCGCTTCGCAAAGCTAGAACAGCCTATTATTCAGTGTTAATAGAGGATAATAAAATAACCCACGTTTTCTGTTCAGCACTGTAGCCAGGCTGACAAAGAGCCACAACTCTGTTGAGCCGTGCATCCCTGCAGCTCTCAGTAGTGAAGACTTTATGAGCTTCTTTAGCAATAAAATTGTCAGAATTAGAGAGGAAATCGGCCAGGCCCTCCCGGCAGTGGCTGTGGGAATTTCTTCAACCTCGGCGACTCCCTTATGCTCCGACCTGACTCTAGACTGTTTTGTTCCTGTTGACCTCTCTGAGCTGACCTCAGTCGTCAATGGATCTAAATCATCCACGTGTCTGTTAGACCCAATCCCAACTCGACTACTCAAAAATGTTTTCTCTCTTATTGGACCGACAATACTGAAACAGATCAACTTGTTCCTAGTCTTAGGATATGTACCACAGGCTTTTAAAGTTACAGTAATCAAACCATTACTTAAAAAACCCTCTCTTGACCCAGACATTTTAGCTAACTATAGACCAATTTCCAACCTTCCATTTATCTCTAAAATTCTGGAAAAGGTCGTTGCAGCAGCTGTGTGAACATTTGTATAGAAATGATCTATTTGAAGTTTTTCAGTCAGGGTTCAGATGCATCATAGCACAGAAACAGCACTGGTTCCAGTCTTGAATGACCTTCTTATGGCCTCAGATAATGGGTTAGTGTCCATACTGGTTCTGCTGGACCTCAGATAATGGATTAGTGTCCATACTGGTTCTGCTGGACCTCAGATAATGGGTTAGTGTCCATACTGGTTCTGCTGGACCTCATATAATGGATTAGTGTCCATACTGGTTCTGCTGGACCTCAGTGCTGTTTTGATACTATAGATCACAGCATTTTACTGCAGAGGCTAGAGTATGTTGTTGGGGTTAAAGGGACAGCTCTAGATTGGTTTAAATCATATCTGTCTGATAGATTCCAGTTTGTTCATGTTCATGAGGTTTCTTCCGTACAGACGAGGGTCTGCTATGGTGTCCCGCAGGGTTCAGTGCTAGGGCCAATCCTGTTCAGTTTATACATGCAGCCCTTGGGAAGTATTATCCGGAACCACAGCATTAATTTTCATTGTTATGCTGATGATACGCAGCTGTATCTGTCTATGAAGCCAGATGAAACAGAACCATTAGACAAACTTCAGATGTGTCTTAAGGACATCAAGGACTGGATGTCCAGAAATTTTTTGCTACTAAATTCTGATAAAACTGAAGTTGTTGTTTGTGGTCCCAAACAGCTTAGGAAGGGATTAGATGGTCTTGCGATGGCCTCCAGTAAAACTGTGCGAAACCTTGGCGTTATATTCGATCAGGATTTGTCATTTAAACAGCAGATTAATCAGGTTTGTAAAACCGCGTTTTTCCACCTCCGTAATATCACAAAGATCAGGAGCATCCTCTCGCAGAGTGATGCCGAAAAACTAATTCATGCGTTCGTATCTTCTAGACTAGATTACTGTAACGTGTTGTTGGCTGGATGTCCAAGTAATTCTCTGAACAGCCTCCAGCTGATCCAAAATGCAGCAGCGCGAGTGCTGACAGGAATCAACAAGAGACCACGTCTCTCCAGTTTTAGCTTCCCTCCATTGGCTCCCTGTAAAATTTAGAATCCAATTCAAAATTTTATTACTGGCATATAAAGTCCAAAATGGACTAGCGCCCCGATATTTGCAAGACCTGATAGTACCGTACGTTCCTAATAGAGCTCTCCGTTCTCAGGGTGCAGGTTTACTTGTAGTTCCTAGAGAATCGAAATGTAGATTTGGAGGACGGGCTTTCTGTTATCAGGCACCATCACTCTGGAACCAACTTCCAGTTTGGGTGAAGGAGGCTGACACCACCTCCACCTTTAAAACTAAACTTAAAACATTTCTGTTTAATAAAGCATATAGTTAGTGTATATTTAGTACCTTAATGTGTCAGGGCCAGTAGTCAAAGCTGCATCTGCAGGACCAGATTAGAGCAGCTCATCTTAAACAGCTTCGGTGTAGATATGCTGCTATAGGCCTCTGCTGCAGGGGGGCACCAACATGATCCACTGAGTGGTGCCTTTCACCTCCTCTGTTTCTCTTTGCCTTCTCTGTCTCTTCTTCACCTCAACCCTCATTTATTAACAATATCCCATAAACTTAATTGTGGTCCATTGTTCTGGTAGTTTTTGTGCTTGTCTGGCCCTTCTTTTCCTCTTCTTTGCATGTCCTGCGGACCAGAGCCTCAGGAGCTGCTTGCTGACCTGCAGTTCCACCTCTGACCATCCCAGTGTCTGCCTTCACCTGTCTGTATGGATGTCTGTTGGATACTTGCTGACATCCCGACCTGCAGTCCTCATCCCCTTGTATCACCGTCTATCCATATATCACCCATATTCACAGAAGTCTAATTGGACTACCAAGGACAGTTACTAATGTATCCTATCTTGTACCTTTGACGGTGTCTCTATGTCTCTATTCTTTCTTATTTCTTGCTCTACCCGGCTGGCCTTCGGCAGGAGGGTCCCCCCTCATGAGCCAGGTCCTGCTCAAGGTTTCTTCCCTCTTAAAGGGGAGTTTTTCCTTGCCACTGTTTTGGTTAAGGTTTTTCTTCCACTAGGGGAGTTTTTACCTGCCGCTGTTTATGTAATAATTGCTCTGGGGGTCATGTTCTGGGTCTCTGGAAAGCGCCTAGAGACAACTTGTGTTGTAATAGACGCTATATAAA